>VYZQ01028254.1:0-11684 GCA_013400655.1 Mystacornis crossleyi
AAAAAACCAAAGCGTCACTGTAAGAATTAACAAAAGTCCAATTAAAATTCTTGCCAGAATGTTAATTTCCCGAAAATAAAAGCAGCAAATTAATAATAAGCTGCTAGTCACCTCCCTTATTGCTTTTGCACACATTTGAAATGGCAATAATCTGTGTTTAAAATTAACATTATCAGATAGACAAGCAAATTTAAAAACTGATTTAAAAAAAACAGATATATAATGCTACACCTTTGTCTCATCTCAAACTCAGGTCAAAGGGAAGAACTGCTAAGGGTATTGCTCCTTGAAATGACAAGTTATGCACACATATTGCTACAAAGGCATGGGAGATGAGTCTCCATGCAGAATACAGAGGACCACAGCAGGGGCTGGAAGGATCTCAGAGGTCATTCTTTCATCTCCCTGCCCCATGGCAGAATGGGCTAAGCTTATCTCGGCAGGTATGTGTTCAATCTCTTCTAGAGCCTCCCTGTTAATGGGCATTTGACAACTGCTTCAGGCAAGAGATCCCTGCCAGTCACTCCCTGTTCATTAAAGAATTTTCCCTGCTTTAAAGTAAATCTCACTTGCCACAGTTTAATCACATTACTTTTTGCACTATCAATGGACATGAAGAAAAGGATTATTATGGGGTTTTTTTTCATATCTCCGAGTCTTTTGTGCATTCAAATAATATTTTTGCTCAGTTGTCACTTCTTCCTCGGTTTTTTTCCAATTTCTTTGACACCAGCGCATGTTTTGAGCAGACAAGGGCAGTGCCATACATGCAGGTGTCAAAGTGAGTTTTGCCATTTACTGCAGTGCACTCTGGCCTGAGTCCCAACTACCTTTTAACCTCATTCTTCCCTCTCCTTTCCTCTGTGCTAGGAAAGCCCTATGGGAGGCCTATAGTGTGATTAAATGGGCTGAGAGCTTCATGCTGCCACTCCATGCTCACAGGAACAATTAAATTTTTCAATTCCAAACCAATCAAGTCTCTTTCAGTCACATTTTCATTCTATTTAGAAAAACTATTATTAAATACACATTTCTTAAAAGGTTTTGACAAGGCATTGCTCTTTTTTTATATCAGGGTCCTACAAAATCATGCATACTTGTATTAAACAGACTTCTATTTTATGTGTGGGACCGAATCAGTGCTTTCATTATCAATGAGCAACACATCTTAAGTTGCAACCAGATGGCACTTGAGCAATTATGCACATATATTATCTGCTGCAGGGAGGAGAAACATCAAACATAGATTGCCAACCTACTGTTGCCCATGTGATTTTTATGATAATAACAGAGACTATTTCACAGAGGTGAAATATTCAGGTTTGCTGTTGATTGATTCAGGAAGGGGTGTTAACAGGTTTTGCAAAACATGCAAAAATGTGGTATTTGCATAGCTGGAGATAAGTAAAATCAGTCATAAAACAGTAGAGTAAGTATTTTATCTCACCAGCAGGAAAGATGAACTATGTACCCTATTCTGAGAGGCAGAGACCCTTAGACATGTTTGTGGAGCACTTTGCCTACTGGGATCCTATGCAAGGATAGATGCTGATGTGGTAAATATCCTGAAATAGTGATCAACTGTATTTAAAGGAAAGAAAAATGTTTTTTTACTGAATTGCATGCAGTTCACAGCATGATGGCTTTAAAAGGCATAAAAATGCCAAGTTTAAGATAACCCTAGCCCTATATTGCAGGTAAGTGAACATCACATAAATTTTCTAATATGCAGTAATAGTGTAACTGTAGAGTTAGATTAACTGCTATGCTCGGAAAAGGGACTACAAAATGGCATCATGGTATTTCTTGTTTATTGGGCAGCAATGGTTTTTGAATGAAATATAAGTTGTAAGTAAAAAGATGTTTTGCGTAGTTGCAAATCTTCCAATAAAACTTCCAGCAGTTGACATGCAACTGGATTACTGTCTTCATACATATCATCAGCATTCAAGAGTATGCTGACAAAATAAAATTTTCTCTGTTACTTCTGATTCCACTGGCTATAGATGGGATATTGAAAAATGTGCAGGGGTATTTCTCTGCTGTGGAGCACAACACAGAGACATCTACAGTTAGCAAGAGAATAAGTAGCTCAGATATTTGAAAGCATCCTAGTTTCAGCTACTTTTCACTGACATAAATTAGCTCATGTATATCTTTGTCCCAAGTCAAGCCCTAAGGGCTTCAGAAATGTGTCATATGTAACTTCAGTGAGTCATGGCTCTAAGTTTCATACTTCTGAAAATTCCACATTTACCTTCACTGGTGACTGTGTAGTCCTGCAAGTGTTGGATTTACATTGGGTGAAAAATCAGCAAATCAGCAAACACAATGCAAATCAGCAGACACAAATAATATTACTATTACAATCATGTCTAAACCCAAAATAGTTTTATGATACTATTACTTCTTTCATATGAAACCCACAAATTAATTTGTTTGTGTATCTCCCTCAGTACTTGAAATGCATTTCTAGTGTCATATTCCAAGTTTCTCAATTGTCCTGAGATGCTCTGGCCAGCCTGACATGACACTGGCAGGCTTGGTCTACTTTGTTTCTGGGTCCTTTTCAGTTCTACTCTTCAAAGCAGTGCCTTTAGTAAGTCTCCATCATCATTTCTCCTATACAATCAGCATGACTGTTTAAAGACAGTTAACATGTTTAAACCTCCTCTTTGTATGTAACAACTTTATCAACGGAAGTCTAAATCTTGTTTAAAATCATATAAACTAAATTCATGCTGTCAAAAGTAAATAGAAAAGAAATGAATTTGGAGTCATTCATGTAAGAGTATGAAGATTCAGGCTACCTCTGGAAAACACTGAAATGCAATGTTTAACATTTGTCTTGGCTTCAAATTCTCCTTCAGAAGAATTTTTAGCTAGACTTCCCAGCGATGCACGCTCAAAGGGTCCTTGTATTAATTGAGATTTTATCTCCTGGAAATCTCCACTTTTTCATGTAATAACAGGATGTCACATCCATAACGATTGTGTAGCACAGGGAGTGAAGAAAACCTCTAAAGTGAGAGATGGAAGATAGGTACTTCAATTATTGCCATTCACTTGCGAAGATGTAATATTTCCTGGAATCTGAGATACTCTGTACAATCTCACAGAGAAGCCCACAACTTAAAACACATACAAAGTTACATAAAATAACCTTGCTTATGGTCTCCATTTGTTCATTTTGTACCATTTTAGGAATATAAATGGAGTATAAAGCACATTTGCACTCATTCTAACATCCCTTTACAGGGCAAGAATGACATAAAAAGGACCAAATATAAATAAGAAATGCAGATAATGCTGAGAGAATACCATACCCAGTCAAAAAGAAATCACAGGGTGGTATTATACTTATGTCAATCAACACATTTTTAAAAATCAGACCTTGTTAAATAAACTTGGAATTATGAGTCTGCTGTATTAATCATAGAATAATGAGAGCATTTACTCTGGAAAAGACCTTTAAGGTCACCAAGTCCAACTATTAATGTTGCTCTGATATGACAGCCTCTGTGAGGGATTTGATCCTATACAAGTGGCATTCAGATTTTGAAATTACTCTATAAAAGCAAAGCAGCATACCTTTATTTATAAATTTATGAGGAATCTTTCCTGAAGAGTTTTATAAGAGACTTATATTGTTCTTTTCTTTATTATTATGTTAATTTTAATGATTGTGTTAGTCTGCTGATTATTGAAGACCTGCAAATAATTAAGTGGATAGCTCATTATTTTTACCACATTTTAACACTTAATGCAATACACAAACTGCACTGGGAACATCTTTGAGACATACAGGGGTATGTCACTGAGAGAAATAATCTCATTTTTAGCCCAAATAGATAGAAGTTTTGAAGTAAAATATAACTGAAGGATTTCTGTGTGCAAGTCCATCTTTAAATCTTTCCATCTTTGATACCAAGGCCCCTGTTAAGAGCTACAGTCTTGCTAGAAGCATGATAAAAGTAATTTCAAAGAAAGTAGGTGCAAGGGAGAGCAAAGATGACACTGAAGAATTTCCTCTGTTTTCAGAAGGCTGTGGAACATTATTAATTAGCAGCTAAAATATAATCTCATTTATATGCTTCCTAGGAGAGAGAAGCATTCTGTAAAAGAATAGTGAATGATGTATCTATATAAAAGATCATAAATATACATTGAAAGTCCTTGACTGTTTACATTTTCTTATGATAGAGGCGAGGTTTTGTTTTTTCAACTATGACTGGAAGGGTCCCAGCCATTTCAAGTTTAGCTTAGCCTGTGTTTAGCAGTTCTGGTAAATGTTTGGGGGTTTTGCCTCCTAAGTCTTTAGGACTAGCAGAGTGCCCTCCAGCTTTCTTGGTCTGGTGTCCGTGGATGCTGAAGCAGTGTGAGGGGACTGAACTGCAGGCAACAGCCTGGCTTCTGTGCCCTTTCCCAACAGTGTTTGCCACGAGCACAGTTGGAGGCAGGCTATTGAACTAAATGGACCACAGATCTGACCCATAGGGCATTTCTGAAGTTCATATTATTTCAGGAGGACAACGGTGCCTGAATTTCTTTATGTCCCTTGGTCTATGTACACCATTTCTAAATTTTTTTTTGTTCCGTAATATAGGAAGAGAACTGCCATGGAGAACAAAGAACTGCAATGATGAATCACTGCAATGGAGAACTGGTACAAATCAGAGAGTTACAATTTTTTTTTTTTTTTTGTGATTCTACTGTTCTTTTTGCCATGACGAGTTCTCAAGTAGAGATCCAACATGATTTCTCACCCTTGACTTACAGCCCTCAGTTCTGTATGTCTAAAAATTGATCTTTTCCTGATCTAAATTTTAACACACCATCCCAAATTGTAGATCATGACAGTTTTCACAATTAGGAGGAAACCGTTATAATTATAGCAACAATGTTAACATAGTTTCTGATCAGTCTTTGTCAAAGCACCTAATAAGTTTCAGTATTAAATGATTTTTAAATAAATCTGTATAACTCACTTTTCTTAAGGTTCAGTAAATTTAGGTGATATGCTAAGTTTAGAAATCTGCAGGTGTTCTCATGGATCACTGTGAGCAGAGAAAATCTTTCAATGAAGCAGACTCTGTCTGATCATAATATCCCCAGATTGTGGCACTGCAGAGAGATTTGAACACTCCTTTGCCTAACAGGGCAGATGGAGCATGGGAGAGCAGAGAGTTCTCAGCAGATGCTGGGAGGACTCCTCTGTCACTCGGAGCAGCACAGCTGTATCACCAGAGCAGAGCATGGAACTCAACCCTTGTTTTTAGGCAGCATTCTGCATTATATTGCTCTATAGTCTATAAATCCACCAGTGGCCAAGTACCAGTGTGAGGATCTACCTCATGTTCTCAGTGACCTGCATGACTGAGGCTTTCTATGATAGGTGTCTGATTTTTTAAATTCTTCTTTTTCCTATTTATTCATATGAAGTATCTAATTTTAAAAACAGCCCTTAAACTGCAGGCTAATTCCTGCAGGGAATTTCCTCCAGGGTTTTCAAAGTGATGTACTATTCAATTTCAGTACAAGCTAGCACTTAGCTGCCTCAATCATTTTGCAGATTACAAGACCCACTTTCCTATTTGTTTAGGTGCTTAAATATTATAAATAGTCTGACTTCTAATTTTTATTTCTTATATAAGATATATATCGTATATATATATTTTTGTTTATGATAGTAAAATTATATGTCATGTGCAAATGAAGATCATGGCAAAAATAAAGAGAAATCTAACTGCTTCCTAACAGTATTTCTGAATTAACTCTACATCCATTTCACTACTGAATCCTAAATTCTTAATATGAAAGCTATAGAACTTAAAATGGGAAACATTATTATGCTGCTATATAAAGCCACAGTTATTTCCACAACCTCAGTAGTGAGCATGGTTCATCTCAAAAAGACTGTGGCAGGACTGAAAAAAAGACACAGAGAAAGGAGCAAGTGTGATTGAGAACAGAATCACGTCCACAGAACAGTACAGGATGGAAGGGAGATGTGAACCTCTGGCTGCTGGACACACAGAGCGTGTTAGGGAGGCATCACTCTTCTGCACCCCTATTGCTACATCATCACTTCTATCAACTGTCAGAGACTGCAGTTTGGAAGAGGTGGATCCTAGATCTGTCTCGTAGTACAATTACAATTTTGTTGCATTTATCTTAAATTTCAGGACTCTGCTTTTGATCTTTCATGTGCTGAAACTCTGTCTCTGTCCAGAAAGGTCTTTTGGGCTTCATCATTTATACCGTTCTGTAATTTTCCACACGGGTCTGACTTCAGGGTATTATTAAAATATCCAATAAAAAGTTTTCATTTCACAAAGCTAACTATGAAAAAACCAAGTAACACCTCCCCTCCTAAAATATTTTATTAAATGTATTGATTCAGACCAAGGAAAAAGGAATCTTGAAATATGTTCCTAATATATATGCTAGTTTATCAGGCCAGGTTTACCTGTCTTCCAAATGAGGACTTGAAAATCTAGGATACTTGTGGTCCTATCTCAGGGATGCTTTCTTTTGGCACAGGATATTAGTTCTGGAATAGAGCCTTCCTCTTCCAAGACAGTGCTGTCAAAAGTAAGAATTTCATGTAATTCAATTTCAGAGGCCTTTTGAGATAGATGCATGTGTCTGTATGCTGCCTTCCCAACAGAGTGGGTAAGCAGAACTTCAAATGACTTGTTATTTGTACTCTTTCATCACTAGATTTCTTATTACTAACTCTCAAGATTGCCCTAAGCCAGAAATAGGAATGCTAACAAATATATGACACTTACAAAATTAGTACAATGTTTGACTATAACATGATTCCATAGCATCTGTTACATCTCAATATGTCACTGAATATTTCACAATTATTCAACATCTATCACAGTTTTCTTCTCCAAGAAGGATTAAGTATTTAAAATTTTTTTCCCTTCTACCATATATGTTCTGCAGCTACTAGGCTTTTCTCAGGAGACCTATCTCAGATCTTTTAACACAGTAACTCATTCTACGATGTACCATGGTAGGTGTCTTAATTTTCATAGCTAGTGTGTAAGCCATCTTTGCCCACATTATTCAACTTTTTGTTGTATATAGTAAAGCCAACAGTAAATTAAATTTATTTAAATTAGAATGACATTTTAAAAGAATTTTATAAACAAATGCAAACTTGACTGGGGCACAGAAAGAAATACTCCTCCCTGGTGTCAGTGAGGGATAACATTTGACTAAGGCTGAGATGTTCTCCACAGCATGGGTATCAAGGCAATTTTAAACACCAGACTCCCTCACTAACTCTACATGAGCAAATACTTCATTGCAAAACCAGTAATTTAGAAGGAAAGGCTGAGAGAATTGGGTTTGTTCAGACTGGAAAAGAGAAGGCTTTGGGGTGACCTAATTGCCACCTTCCAGTACCTGTAAGGATCCTACAAGAAGCTGGAGAGGGACTTTTTACAAGAGAATGTAGTGACAGGACAAGGGGGAATGGTCTCAAACAGAAAGAAAGCAGGTTTAGATTAGATATTAGGAAGAAATTCTTTACTGTGAGAGTGGTGAGACACTGGAACAGATTGCCAGACTCTGCCCCCACTCTAACTTTGATCAACATTCAAAAGTCCCATTGGAAGGACTAAGAAAGGTCTTGAGCCATGGAAAAAAATCCAAGAGGACATTGTGATGGTGGTGACACTGGCTTTTCTTCCAAGTGAACAACCAGACACGGGTAATGGGATGCCTTGTTGCTGATGGGCAGCTGGACTGCTTGACATATGCAGGAAGGCTTGGAGAACTTCATGGTGGTGCAAAGTAGTCATTGTTCAGACTCATGTCTCCATCAGGTATTGCCACACGTTTCATGTGAGCCCAGAATGGTCTTCTGGTTTAGTTTATTCTCCTCCAGAATGACTCTTGATTTGCATGCACCATAATGACTCTGCAAACCAAGCCAATACACAGGAAATGGGGAAGATCAGGAGATTCACTTCAGAACTGGACTGCTTTGAGACAAAACGTTAATGCATGTGCAACCTCTGGACTCTTTTAAAATTCATCACTAATATTTTACTTCTTTCCAAGAAGAGGCTCAAATATGGATCCTAAAATAACTATGATTAAAACCTCCAGTTGTTATTACTATTTCTTTTAGACAATGGCGCAATGTATTTTCTCAAATTGTTACTGGGAATCTCTACACAAAATGTTAAACAAACAGGCCTGACTCTTTTTTTATATTTGGGCAGCCTTCCCAAAGGAGTGTTAAGGAATCAAAGCAGGAATGCAGAATCCAGTTGTAATTCACCCTGATTTTAAGATGGCATTTCGTTGCCAGAGAAGTGTAAAGCTGATACATTATAGTAAATGAGAGTCATGCCAAAGCTTTTCTTTGAACTGTGACATTTCGTGTGTCAGCTAGTTACTCTGACTACTCAGCCACCACCCACATAGCTGATTAAAGATAGAAGACACAGTAACACTGCCACAAACTTAATGTACAATCTTTACACAAAGTTTTATTTTGGGAACCTTATAGGGAAATGCTGCCTATTCTATGATGTACTGCACTTTTTTTTTTTTTTTTAATTCTTCTGATTAATGGATAAATTAATTAAATGTTACTCGAGGGGGAAAAAAGTAAAAGGTAAAAGAAATAGTTACGTGTGGCCAATCTTGATATTGGGCTTAATTGTCTGAATTATTTTTCAATGAAAACTCTCCCAGATTCCAGTATACTACACTGGGCAGGCCATCAGGAATGTCATGTTGCCAAAACTATGTCAAGACCATAGTTTTATAATTGTTCATTCAATAAATAAAATAATAGAAACATAGAATGGGATTGATTGGGAAGGATATTTATAGGTCATCTAGTCCATCCCCCTACCATGAGCAAGGACATCTTTCTCAAGATCAGGTCACTCAAAGCCGCATCCAGACTGACTGTGAATGCTTCCAAAGATGGAGCATGCACAGCTTTTCTGAACAGCTTGTCCAAACTAAACCTACCCTCTTTCAGTTTAAATTGGTTTTCCTTTTTGCTGTCTGTACAGACCATGGTAAAAAGTCAAAACCATCCAAATCCTTTAAAAGGAAATTACAGAATAGGAGATTACAACAGCTATAGAGAATTATAGAAGCCTCAGAGGAACCAAAAAAATGTACTTTGATAGCATTTTATGGTTATATAATCTATTCGCTGTAAAATGGTGGCAATTGGCTAAGCACATAAAGGATACATTTGAAAATAATTTAAATAGATGACAACTCACTTGGAAAGTAAATATTTTCTAATGGATATTTTAACAAGGAAATCCTGTTTGTTAAGTAAATGCAGTGTCGGAAAACAAGAAAAAGTAGTAAGAAAGCAAATGTACTCATTAACTTTGAAAAGATCGTGTAACATTCTGGTATGTAAATCCTGAACATCCCCTATTCCATAAAGTACATGAGTAACTATTTGTTAGAGAGCAATGACTCTTTAGCTACTGCTACTTGGTTTTTTTCAGTTCTGGAGGTTCAGACAGTTCTGGCTCCCAGGGGCAAAGATGGCAGCAATCAAAAAAAATCTTTATTATCTCAGTTCATATCACTTTTATCACTGATGTCCTTATACTCTTGGAAATGTTGCAGATAACAATGTCACCTGCTAATGAGAGAATAGTCTCATTTTATGTCACTCTGGAGTTAAACCGAGTTGTCAGAGTTGCAGCTTATAGGCTAAGGTTGAATGTAGCTCTTAGCTCTGCCAATCCTTCCGTGTTGACCTTTGATGTTGAGCTCTAACACCAGCAGCAGAAAACAAAAACTGAAGAGCATGTAGCCTCTTTCAACCAACAGCTGGGTAGCTATTAATTTTGTTATTTTCCCGAACCATTAGTGAGAATAGACCATCACCTAATAAATGTCACTCCTGATTTTATCTGTTTTTAACCATGGCTGAAGTGTTTCTGCAGTTTGCTAGCCAAAACCCAGACGAGGAGTAACTAGTAACTAATTTCCATTCAAGTACTCAAGAGGAAGAGTGTCACCATGGCCTACTCAGTTCCACTTCACTGTGGTCATCAGCAGTTTTCTGTCAGTCCCCATGAGAGGAGAAATGAGAATACTTATCATCCTTTAATACAGATCTGCCCTTTTCTAAATAAAAATTCCAATATGGTAAAAAAATTTCATTGGCCTCTCCTGGAGTTTCTGTTGACTCAGCAACTCAAGTTCATAGCACCTTTTCAAGTCTTCAAGAAAATGAGGATTGAGAACATATGGAAATAAAGGAGATAAGAGCACTTTCCTCTCTAGAGTTCCTTGCCATATACACAAGATATATACATTTCTTACTATTAAAAGCATACAAAGATCTTTCTGTTTGGTAAAATATTTAACAGAATATTATACTTGTACAATATAGCATATAGACTGTCAACTATTTAGACAACAAATCATAGGTATACTAGAAATATAAACAGGAGGCCATAGTGTTTTTAACTGCTCCTTATGAAAGAAATAATTTTTTAATAAGTAAAATAATAAATAATGATAAAATAAAATAATGATAAAATAAAACAATAAAACAATACTGCATGGATTTAGTGTTTAGGGAAGAACCAAAAAATGCACTCTAAGTAATAACACAGCAAACTGTCATACATTTTCTCACGACTGTGCATAGACCTCTACCAACTATCCCTGTCGGATAATAATTCAATCTTCTGCATCTCAGAAGAGCATGTGATGATATTGCTAATTAACATCTATGGTGATGAGTCTCTTATGAAAACATTCATCTATTGGGAAATGGCATTTCTAAGGCAAAGCTCCAGTCTATTAGCATGTCTTACCATCATCTTTCAAAGGCAACACCAGTTTGCTCCCACTGATGAGCAAATAAGGCATGATATTTGAGTTACAGCTCATTTCATCTAGCAGATACCTGGTTCTTATATACAGAATCAGGTATATCTACTGATATACCCAGTGTTACCAACTTCCTCTCATTATTTATATATTACCTGCCTCGGAATTAAAAAAGAGAAAGATTCCTCTTTGATTGCACCTAGAGAGAAACACACATGTAACAGGAACAGAAAACATAGATATCATTTTATAAATACTTCACCTGTAAATTGTAACAGGAACAGAAAACATAGATATCATTTTATAAATACTTCACCTGTAAACTGTACTCCTGAATGTCTCACTGAAATTTGAAAGAAATTGAAGAATGTTGACTTAAGGGTAAAATTGGTACTCTCTTCCTCTTATTGATCATTATTATTATTTGTTAATTCACTATCTATTTTCAGCAGTATTACACATATGCTACAGTTTCTAGGCTCTCTTGAGGAAACGATTGTTTCTGGACAGTTTAAAAAAATAATCTCTACCATAAGCAACGTAACAACTGGCAGGTAAACAGAAATGAAGCCATGGAGTCAGGCATATGAGCAGAGACAGTGCCCATCATGAAATCCCTATTTTCTGTTACTCTTAATATGAACACAAGAAGATAGTAGGAAATGATCACAGATAAAATAAATTGAATAAAAAAGATTTCTCTCATTATAGCACAGCTTGGATGGATGTATATAAAGTTACAGCAGGTAAGAACATCTCCCCGTTACTGGACAGAAGAGAGCGAGAGAGAGAGGGGAAGACAACTTTGTAGACAATGACAGCTTTTACCT
>VYZQ01028254.1:11813-33877 GCA_013400655.1 Mystacornis crossleyi
TTAACCCTATTAAATTTTTTTTTAAAGCTAAGTATTTATGCTTGCTTCCTTACATACAAAGTTCTTGGTAATTATTCAGAACTAAATCATGTAGCTAATTAACTAATAAATGTTAAATTAAAAACAATGTGTAATGTATAAAAAAGAACAATATATGTAAGTAACACAGTAAAGGGAAGACAAATACACTGCTTATAAAACTCCCCAAACCAGCAGACATTATCAACCATAAATTTAATCTCCATGTTTCTATACATGTGAGATATTTGGTCTGTCAACAAAGGGCTGTTGAAAAAGTGAACAGGTAAATTTCACAGTAACCAGAAATCAGAACTGGTCCTTTTTTGTCTGTGAAGTCAAAAAGAAAAAGTACAGAGTTACAGTTCCTAAGTAGGGTGATTGTGAATCAATTGAGATTTCAAATATTTTAAGCATTCTACACACATATGCACATGTAAATTAATACACCCAACTTGTCAACAGTAAATCTTCAAAGGCTGTTCTTCAGAGCTACACTTACAGCCAAAGTTCTTAAAATGCTGCCTGAAACAAATGAAGTTTCATTGATTTTTAAATATCTTGAGATCTGAAGTTTTCACTTTGTCTTTTTACCAGAAAATAGTCCTTAGGCAAAGTACACTGGTGATACTTCATCTTGTCCATACTTCATTGCAGATTCAAACTCTTTGAAGCTGATGCAGCCATCAGAATCCTGATCGACTTCTCTGAAAGGGAAGAGATTTGGTATTTAAAACCCAAAAGACTATGCAAAACAGACATGATACTTAGCTGTAGATATCCAACACCAATATTGTTTTTGAAGAGCTCAAGAGTCCTAAAACTTGAATTCTGTACAAAGAAATAAAGAAGTAAAAAATGCTTTTTGTGTAGTGCATCTTTATGAGGAGGTTAGTTTTTTAAAAAGAAGAACAAGTATCACGATATATATTCAACAGGAGGTAAAAGTTAATTATAGTATGACCTGCACAAATTTAACGCTTTTAGCACTAATTTGGATTCTACACCTCATACATAATTCCCCAAATTCAATCACCTGTGGCAGAGATCTTCGAAGTTTCATAGTACAACATGCACCCCAGGACCTCTAGGCCTAAAGACAGTGCAAGCTGACATTTAAAATTTCCCTGAGTGCTCCATCACATTCCATATGCTGCAAGCTTATATTGAAACAAAGATTATGTTAACAGAAGACCTCCTTCTTGTGACTGTAAGAAAAACAAGCTAATTTGTATGTTATGATATCCTAAAGTGAATATTCCAATAGTCAAAAAAGGTCTCTGAAGAGTAAAAGCTGTTAATATTGATTTCGGAGACAGAAGCTGGTAGAAGACAGCAATTCAATTAATGACATTAACACACAGGGCTAAGTTTTATTAAATACACTTGGCAAAATTATTTGATGCAATGATAAATTAGGCTGACGCTATGGTATTAATGGTATTCTGCATTTTTCTTAGTTCTCCATAACTTTCTTACTGGAAATACACTTAACGAAAGTTAAATAATTAAAAACCTGATTAATAATTAAGAACCTGATCATTTAGAAAATACTTCATTGGTTTATACCAATGTCCAGATCATAGCTTTATTCATAATCTAATTATTAATAATTCAATTAATTTAATTAATAATTCAATTTTATTCTTAATTTAATTCAAAATTTATTATTACTGTCAACAATTAAAGATGACAAAAAGATTGCTGGAATTATAGTGCTGCAACTTTGCCAGCACCATTAGCATTCAATGGTAGTATTTGTGCCATCTTGCAGCATGCAAAATGGGATGTACCCTCTACATAGGCAAAACTGAAAATTCCAAAACGGTCCATGCTCTTTAGCAGAGGCACATTCTATTATCCTTTGGATGCTCTGGAAATTTCAAAGAAATTCTATACTGAAGAAGTTGTTTGGTGATTCCGTTCTCAAGAAAGGGTTACACAAAGAGATAGGACGTCCTCTTTGACTCTTATTCTAAAAACCCTTGAGAAGATCCTAGTAAAGGTTGAGGAAAATAATCTATATACAACAGCCTCAAATACAGGAATTCAGTTTGCACTGTGTCCTTCTCTTTTCCCTGAAGAAGGCCTGCTTAGATTAAAATTTTATTATTCTCCTTTTCAATAAATATTATTAATCATCATTTATTTCAAGAATCCTTCAGACTACCAACTTGCCACCTTTTTGGAAATTTTAACATTGTTTGGTAAGATTCCTCTCATCTGTTGGCAGTAAACCACCTGTACTAGTGCTTAATTTCACTGTTAATGAACTATTACCCTCTTGTGAAGTAGAACTGATCAGACAAAGTTCAAGCCTCATGGTGCAATGATGAACCTTACATGGCCATGAACATATGAAATGACAGCCTGACATTATGGAAATATTTAAATTAAATTCCTTCAGCTCATTGTTGGCTCTGGTGTAAGACTAATGATGTAAGACATGATGACATTCTACTGCTTTTCAGGTAAGGACACATTTGAGATGTGGTCACCTTAATCAAGTCTTTAGGGACCACATGACAGCTGGAGATAGATCAGTCACACAATTTCTTGATCAAAAGAATTGTTTTAAATACCACAGATCCTAATGCAAAGAAACGTAAGCTAATTCACGAGTGAAGGATGAGCGCAGGTCATAATTATGAGATGGAGATGCTGTCCTGCAAGCAGGAACTGAAAAGGCTGAGTTGTCATAGAAAGTAATCAAATGAAGATCATCTTCTACTGTGATGCTTTACCTAAGAGTGTGAGTAGAATCCTTGAATGTATAAGCAGGATAATATCTAAATCTAAAGCAATACTGATTTTATTTCAGAATACAGTGTTAGGAAAATTAGGAAGGAAATACTGTGTCTATTTTCTGGTGCCTGTACTTGAAGAAGAATACTGAGGAACTTTAAAGAAGTGAGAAAAAAATTAACAGTAACTATAGAAGTTCCAAAAAATATGCCTTGCATGCCTTATAAGAAGACATTAAAACACTCTATGGGGAAAAAAAAAAAAGAGAATTAAAATTTTGGAGAACTGATCCATTCAAACCAAGACTATAAATATCTCTCTAGGAAATGCATTTTGGATAGTAAATACCTTTTTGTGCTTACAAGCAATGACATACAGATAGGCACAAATTGAAGCCAAAGCTAGAAAAACTCTGAACTTAAATAAGAGGGGTTTTTTTAAATAAAGAGGTTGATGGGCTATTAAGGTAACTTACCAAGACACATAAGAAGTGATAATTCCTTTACTTACCTTCCCGTAGCACATTCAGGAGTCTCTAAACCACACATGTATGTCTGCATGTCATTGTGATGCATAAGTATTCCATGGGTTTGTCTAACACCTTTTTGAACTGTTGTGAAGCCCATGGCTTGAACTCCTGCTCTATGATTAAGTATCACCTCTTATATGTTTTGAACTTGTAAGTCATTTGATGCTTTTTGTAGCTGAAGTACCCTTCTCAGTGACTCTATGTGTCAAAGAGTGCAAAAACTGGATCTGAGTTTAAAGATCAACCACTGAAGAACTTTTTAACAGAAAAAGTATTTTACAGGCAGTAATTATTGTTATAATCTATGCTAATTGCAAGTAAATCAGATCATTCAAAGAAAAATTACAGATTTAAATACCTGAGAGATTGCATAATAACCAAACAGCAAAATTTGGGGGTTTTTAATATTATGATGAGTTCTCAGAATGTAGTGCTGGAAGATCACTTCATGAGTGTTTTAGAAGTTAATGCTGATATCTGGCTAAACTGAAGTTAACAGGAGTTTTGCCATTAATTTTCAGAAGGCAAAGATTTCACCCAAAATACCCGAGTTACAGGCATAAATTATACTTTCAATGTTTGGAAGCTGCTCTTGAAAAATGGCCCTCAACTTTACCTGGTGTTTGTTCAACAACCTGAAAGCCACTAACTGACTCTTTGAATTAAGAGCCACTTTCTGCACTGCCTTTCAGCAGAGATTAGCAAAATATGTTGTAAGTAAATGACAAATAAACTGGTAAGTACTTAGCTGTTGTAATCTGAAGAAACGCTGCATTTATTTAAAAGTTATGGACTTTTGGAATCTTGCCAAAAGTAATCTGGACGCGAGATAGGCTTGGAGTGTTAAATTTTTATTTTCATTTAGCTGAAGCAAATGATAAATTCATACTTGTGATTATGAAAATACTATGTCACAGCATATTGATCTTTATTTCACAGGTCACTGTTCATCTGACACTCTTAGCAAAACATACAGAGATATTCCAAGGTATTCCAAGTGCCTCGGGTAGGTTGTCTGATCTTTCACTGAAAATTGAGTAATAATCAGCATCTCAAGTTACTGACTGTGAGATATAAATTATTCTCTTATACAATTAGGTAATTGAAGTCTTCCAAAATCACCTAAGTGTATTTTCATAGGAAACTGGATTAGATAAATGGCACTTTACTTTTGACAGGAATATTTTAACCATAAATCCGAATGGAGTAAATAAATAATCTAAAAGACTGAGGTTTAATATAAGCTGCCTTTTGAAGTTTTATGTTTATTAGTTCACTGAAATAAGTACTTATTAGAAAGGAACCCACATTCAAATACAGCCTAGCTTTTTATTTTATAAACAGCTGCATATATTCATCAGTCACTTCAGCTTTTTTCCAAGTAACCCCACAACAATTTACACAGTCAGATCTTGAAGTTCCTGAAATAAAATCATAAATACAGAATTTCGCCATAATATTTCTTCTTTTTGTATGAAAAGACTCTCTCATAGGCCCTATCTCTTAAAGTCATCATGCAGGTGGAAATATACAGCACTTATCTGATAAATAATATTTTTTTCATTAATCCATATCAGTATAAAATATGCCAAAATATACAGTAGATTGCAATTCTATCCTGTACTTATCTAGATAATTCAGTATCTGTCCTAAGTGGTAATCAGAGAATTAAGCAATCTTTTATATTACTTAAAAAGAAGAGGAGTGAATGCACTGCTGAGCCAGCAGAGACTGCCACTGAGTTGGCTTTCAACAGGTTTGCTCAGTAGGACAAGTCTCTAAAGCCAAATAAGGGCCAGGGTAAATTAAACTGTGCCCAGATCTCTGATGCCATGGCCATACAACAGATATTTACAAGTGAAGGAGGTAACTTCAAATTAGCTTAGATTTCTCCACTATGCCAACATCCTTAGCAATCATTAAATTTACTACTAAAGATAGATGGTCCTCACTTTGACTTTAAAGAAACTGAAGCTGACCTTGGGAAGGAAGTTTTCATTTAATCTATTTTATGCAGGCAGAAGTTTTCATAGAAACCAATGGGGAGAAAATGTCAGATATATCACATAAATTAAATACAGGAAGACAAATATAAGATGATGGATATACCACTGAGAATGAAAACATCCAGGTTCCCCCTCGCAGCATTTCTACATGAATAGGGGTTCATTTTGGTTACTGCTCAAAAAAATCCCAAAAAACAAAGAGAAGACTATTTCTTTAAAAGTCCTAGAAATGGCTATTTGACTTTTCAAATAATTTCTTGTCTAATGTATGACTTAAATTCAGTAATGATACATTTAAACTTGGGTAAAACAGCATTAAAAATTACCATAACTAAATCTAAAATGACTACTTTCTCTTTAAAAGTCATAGAGTTTGAAATCTGAGGAATTTTATAGGCTTGTTTCTAAAAACTTTTGGTTTCTAGTTAACTGAGGTATCATGAGAAACAACAAGTTACAGAGGCCCCTACCTTCCACACACAGTGCAATTTATCAAATGCCTTCATGTGAAGGCATCATACTTGGCCTTTTAAGCTTTGCTATTTAACAACTATTTTTTAAGCAGAAGAAGGTATAATGAGATATATACCATATGTATAAGTAAATTATTTCAGCTATAGTCCATGAACTACAGTTATTTTCTTAATTGTCCATATTTTTTCTTCCACACTGAAAGACTCAGCAATATTATATACTAGCCCTCATGATTTAGAGACAGAAGCATGCCAGGCACACAGGCTGGGTCTTCAAATCATGATTTTCCTGCAACTTACATTTCCCAAGTTGTAGGACGTGCCATGAATAGCAGAGTTTCCCCCCTATTTATTGTAGTCATGCAAATGAGATTAGGCATTCATAAATATTTCTATCATAACTCTCCAAAATCTATATATATCAAGTTCCCTGCTATCTCATTATTTAGGTGTATACTGTGAGTAAATAAAAATTGGGCATTTTCTTTAAATTATTTCAGGAAACTGCTAAGGAGTGCAGTTTCCTGAACATGCTAGATTGTATCTGAACTGCTTTTGAGTACTGTGAGCCATTCAGCAGTACTGCCTTGCTGCTCTCACAATACATTTACTGTCTCATTAAATATTTTCTACATTTCAAATGCTATGGATGATTTAAGCCTGGAGTCCTTTTTGCAAGTGTTTCTGGTTCTGGTGTCCCCAAAAAAGAAGGACATGGAACTGTTGGATTAAGTCCAGAGAAACAGATGAGAGGACTGGAGCACCTCCCCTGTGAAGACAGGCTGGGAAAGTTGGGGCTCTTCAGCCTGGAGAAGAGGAGGTTGTGTGGAGACCTCACAGCAACCTTCCAGTACTGAAGGGGGCCTGCAGGGAAGTCAGAGATGAACTCTGTGTCAGGAATTGTAGTGACAGGACAGGGAGTAATGGGTTCAAACTGAAAGAAGGGAAATTTAGGTTAAATATATGGAAGAAATTCTTTACTGTGAGGGTGGCGAGACACTGGAACAGGTTGCCAAGGAAGGCTGTGGATGTTCCATCTCTGCATGTGTTCAAGGCCTGGTTGGCTGGGGCATTGAGCAACCTGGTCTAGTGGGGTGTCCCTGCCCATATCCAAGGGCTTAGCACAAGATGATCTTTAAGGTTCCTTTCAACCTAAACCATTCTGTGATTGTATGATTCTGGACACAATTCCTTTATGCTTAATTTCAAGTATAATGATGTCTCCCTTTCACTCTTCTGATCTGTCTGTGATAATCTGTTGCAGTGGGGTGGCTGCAACCTTTCGCTGGGAGACAGCCTTGGCCCGTGGAAGAATCAAGGAGACGATATTTGATAGATGTTTTCAGATTTTATTCCCCCTGGCCGCACATGGCCGGAGTCTGGCAGGGACTCCAACAGCGACTGCCCCCAGAACAGGTCTGGAACAACCCCCCCGGGGTCCCGTGAACACTCCCTTAAGTACAGAACTCCCGCGGGCTACATTCAAACTGACCAATGGGGGACAGAGTTTGGGGTACACATGACCAGGGAACAGGGACAGAGAAACCCCGTGCCCCACGCATCCACTCATGCCCATCCCCCCACGGGGGTCACCTCTTCAATAATCCAAAGCCCATTTTCTATTACAATAATTTTTCTCATAGTATAATTTAATGCAATCTAAATTGAATGTCAGAGGGAACAGCCTACTCAGAAAACTCATGGTGATTTCACAGGGAGAACAGACCTAAGAATCCCACTGCCTTTTTCACTAATTTCAAATGACGTTAAATTCTGATCTAACTTCTATTTTCAAGGAAGCCAAAGTACTGAAGAAATGCTACTTACCTTGTGATTCAGTGATTTTCCTTTACTGCTTCTCTCCATTTCTGACACTGTCTTTCCTCTGCTTCAGTCAGAAAGTTTGGATTCAATTTCCAAGGGAACCAGCTTTTCTGTTAAAAATTTATCATCCATTGTATGTGGCTCAGTGATAAAATTTTCCAAATCATGTTTGTCGACTGTATGAAAATTCTATTTAAGCTGTGTACTGACATCTTTTTCTTCAATATTCATTTGCTCTAGGGAGCCACTTGCTACAGCAGTCTCTCAGCTGCCCATGATGCACTGAGCTTCAGAGTAATATAGATATATTATACTTGGCTCTCATACTGTTGGTTCTTGTTTTAACTTCTTCCTTGTGACTTGAATAATGCCAAAAGGTCTGTAGAATAACATGTTGTCTGCCTGCCATAAGTCTGAGATGACTGCTTTAGTGCCTTTTCATTAAAATAAAAAATATTAACTGGAAAAAGCGCCCCCCCCCACCCCGTTTGTTTTTTTTTTTAACTCATATGCAAACTGCTTATGGAAACAGCAATTAAAAAAACAGAATGTTTTCTCAGACTTTCAAAGTAGCAGCCTGTGAAACAAACAGATTCATAAAAATATTCCATACTGCTGCAATGCAATTCCAGAGAGTTAAGGAGAAACATCACTTGAATGTACACTAAACTGTACAATGATGACACAGACCTGAAATACTGTATTTCAGTTTGAGTTACTCTAAGAAACTCATGACATGAAAACTATTCAGAAAACAAATACCATCATGAAATAACCTGAAAACAATTGCTAGAGACTGCAGAAACTGACCACATGTATAATCTCAATGGTTTAAGAATAAAGTTTACATCCAGAGTTAAAAATTGGTTATATCTGGTACATCTGAATTTCACTGCTTTTCCATTTATTTGATATTTTAAAATAAATTGTATGGAAATAATTTAAATTAGGGCCAAGACTTTCACTGCATTTAGAACCAAAGCTGTCATACTGATTGAGCAGTGAGAGCAAAAATGATCCTTAATGTAAGGAGTCCCTGCTGACGACAAAATGATCCACCAATTGAAGCTTCTTCAACAAGCTGCCTCCTCTTCTGATTAACCAGCTGGTTCTTTCTACTCCTGCTTGCTTCCTTGTTGATGGGATTCCTGCAGAGCTTCACAGCTGCTTTGTTACTAATGTGTATATTAATTTCACTTCTTTAAAAACCTAAATGTTTTAGGTTTTTAAAAAAACTGGTCTTTAATAAACACAGAAAAATTATGAAGATCCCCCTGGTTTTGCTTCTTCAAACAGGACATGCTATCAGAGTAATGGAAGTCAGACTTTTCAGCTAGGTAGGAGAGAATCAGGAAGCATTTAAATTGTACTTTTAAGATAGAAATTCATTCCCTTTACCTTCAATGCTGTTCAGGTTTTTTTCAATTAGTTTCAAAAGTGGACAACAAATGAACTACTAACAGAGGGGAGAACTCCACCAACAATATATACTACCTTCAGTTGTTTCTTCTCTGTAATAAATACTGTCCTTCTTTTTTATGAGTGTGCTGCCTGACTACTGCTCTCAGTAACTGTAATACACTTCCTTCTTGATGCCCTATTTTCTGCCTGCAATATACCTTATCCATTGATGTGTACTTTCCCTGAATTTCTTCTCTTTGAACAATGGAAATAGCCTTGGACACCCTAGACCTGCCAAATTTTGTCCCTTCTTTCTTGACTGGTTCTATTTTCTCAATCCCTTATCACTGATGCCACGGTTGATCCCATTGTGCCAGTAGTGGTACTTAGGTGGAGTAACTCTTCGGTTTCTTTCTGTGAATGCTTCTCAGTGACCAAACTGCCCCAGATCCCCTCCATTCAATCACTTCTGCCTTCTTTTTCTACTGACAAGGAAAACTCCACAGAAGAACCTCTGAGCCTCTATGTCTGTTTTCTAGCTCATCTTGGAATTGTTTGGTTGTGCAACTGCCCACTGCAGTTTGTCTTCTCATGTCTTCCCATTCTATTTCACTTAGGAAAACATACTTACCTTTGAATATAAATGACCCTTGCTTATGTGAGTCTTGTTTATTACTTGTTCTTAATCTTCTGACCCTTAGACCAGATCTACTGAAATCTACAGGGATCTCCATGTTTTATTGGTAAAATAAGAAATGCCTTGCAGAGCTCAAGGAAGAATTGCCATTTTGAACCACCACCAAACATGTGTGCTTCTGGTGGATTTATTTAATGAGCAACTGTTGGAACAATATCATTAATAAATATTTTAATCCCTGATTTGGAATTAAGTAGAACTAATAATATATGCATTATAATAATATCTAATAATGTAATTTTATGTACCACATAATCTATAATACACTCTATAATTCTTACTAGGTAATATTTAAGGTGTAATATAGCATATAATACACTCTATAATGATAAAATGCTGTATCATAAAAAAAATACACTTTTTATGGATTAGTCAGAGAATGATGCAATGGTAGGAAACGTGGAAGGCAAGGTACATGGATACAATAGGCTGAATTGTGCATTAAGTTTGCCTGTTCCAAAAAACACTTTTTGCAGAGTCAAAACTAGAAGCCTAGGAAAAAGAAATGTGTCCCTAGTGGGAGGTTTATCATAGAAAGGTGACCATACAGAGCTCTGGAATCTCACTGAAAAAACAATATGGCATGAGCTTTTAAGAATTTTTTCAACATAAAGAGTGAACCTGTTTTTAGTTACACAAATAAGGGAGATGTGTTATTTATGCTGCAGATGCAAAATGCCCTGTATAACACCAGCACTGGAATACTGCCTTCAATCCTGGTATCTGTTCTTTAAAAAGACTACTTAAAATATTAGGTGATGCAGAAACCTAACCTGCCAAAAAATTATCTGGAAATAAAAATTCTTGTTTCCATCAGGTCCTGCTGACATGACCATAGTGTAGCTCCATAGAATTGTTACTTAATATCAAAGAGCTATTGAACAAGAGCCAGAAACAAAGGTTGAGAAGAGATAAAATGAGGAATAAACCAAAAATGTTCAGGGGAAAATGAGTGAAACTATATAGCCTGTAATGTACAAATATTAAAGATAATATATTTTTTTAAAATCTTCATCACTATACTTAGGTCAAAAGATCATATAATTCCTCAGCTCTTCCCATTTCACCAAGTGTAGCTGCTTTAAAATCATCATACTTACTGAGAGCTAGATGCCTAACTAACTTTAGAGCTTTTAATTACTCAGTAAAAGCCCTGAGGCTGATTCAGAGACTGACTATTGGTTCCGTGGTACTAACTTGCCTGATGAGGAAGAAAGGATGGAATTGAAAAACAAAATCTTGAGAGATATATAAAGTATTTAATATTTTTTATCCTTTTATCTCTTCTGAATAGATTTGTTTGAAAAAATGAAATGCTTTACTTCACGGTTTACAATTTAACTATTTTTATCATTAGTATTCATCTGCTGCTGTTGCCTAAAAGTGCCAGTCAAGCTTGAGGTCACATTTAACAAGGAACTATAAAATACAGCAGACAAAACCTGGGAAAGAAACGAGCTCATATCTGTAAGAAAAGACATGAGAAAACCTAATCAAAAATAGATGAGTAGATTAGTACACTGAAGTGCTGTCTAAACTGGAACTTAGTTTAAAACTTCCTTAAACTCCCAAGTGGCAAATGGTCACCCTGCTTTCCAGTGCTGCCAGATCTTTAATACTGCTCATTAGACATCACTTTTCAGAGCCAAGGGTCCATTGTATGAGTTGTTTATCTCGCTCACCCAGCTTTTGTAGATGCAGAGGAGGGCATGTACCCACCTACAGCTCCAGTTTGAGCAGATGATCACCTGCAGTCTCCCCATGTTCCTTGGAGAAGTGCAAATAGTTTAACATCATCAAACAACTAAATTCAGTGTAGCTAGATGATGTGTAATTTTTGCCTCCTTCATATCTTTTTTATTCTAGTACTTAAAAAGAATACTATTCTCTAGCTAACTTCCAGACTGGAAGAAAAAAACCATACACATATGTATATTTCATGTTTTTTCTTACTATTTAAAGCTGCACTCTCAGATCTTGCAAGCTAGGTAGAATCACATCTGAAAAGATTCAAATAAAATGCGTACTCTGGAAAAGAACAGAGATCTGCTCGTGTTTCAATACTCATTCCTCTAAGTCATTCTTGAGACAATCTTCTAGAAGGGACAAAGTAGATACTCTGTGACACAGGATTCTGTTTTTATGAATAAAGGTTGAGTACTGAAGGTCACGGGCTCATGAATAGGCTGAGAGGTGGTGAGTTGAGCTCTCCTATTTGTCCAAGGCTGCAGATGCATGGTGCAAACTTGGAAAGAAGTGGCAAATGTCCTCTTTTGAAGAATGCTGCAATTTTCTCCCTGTCTTAAATGTTTATCTTTTGTGAACAGCCTGCTTGGTTCTCATGCTTTCAAATGCACATCTGCTCATCGCTGTGCAGCTGCCATGTTGCAGCAGAGTTTATGCTTTGAGCTTCACAAGNGAAGCAGGGAAGGGAGAACATTCTAGGGTACAGACATAAAAGGGATAAAGGGGCAGGGAGAACAGCAGATCAATCAAAGGAACAGAACTGGGAGCGTACTGTGTCTTAGGAGAAGCCTGTCTCTCAAGCCTGGGGGAGAACTCCCCGCTACAGCCCCCAGTGGGCTGGGGGGGGTGACCCCAATAGGGTATTACCATCACCGTTAGACAATCCACATTATGAGCACTGGAGTCTTCCCTGCTCCTTTTTTTCCCAGCCTCTCTACAACATTTGACATAGACAATGAACTATGAATGGCATGTAAAAGAGGCGGACTGTTTTGAAACAGTTTAATTCAAGAGAGTCATAACCAGAGAGGAGCAGTAGAAAAATGTTGCTCATGGTTCCCTTTTCCTTCAAACTTATGTAAAATACAGACACAAAAACTGAAAGAACTAGAAAAGTGTCATGAACTCCACTGGAAACACTAAGGAGACTGCCTCAGTACTTGAGCTCAAGGATAAAAAGCAGAAACTGGAAGCAGAAACTGAGGAAAAGATAAGTTACACTTCATAGCTGAAGAACTACTTTAAAGAGCTTGTGGCACAGTACCTACTGGCTGATATTACACAACCCAATTTAAACAAGGCAGTCTGTAATTTAGAATTGATCCTGGACATCTCTTTCTGACGATGAAACAGGTACAAGGAATCATCCCATCTTTACTGCTGATAATTTGGCCTCTGTAGAGCATGCTTTTGTCACCTTTCAGCTGGACTACAGCAATGCAGTATCTTTGGCATGAAGCCATTAGCCCTTGGGAAATTCAAAATAGTACAGAACACAGCAATGCGTTTCCTCTACAACCCATGGAACTATAAGCACATCAAATCTGCTTTCATCTTCTGCACTGGCTCCTATGAAATACTGACCCAAGTTTTATGTCTTTGTCATTATCTTTGAGATGTCCAATAATCCAGGAGCAGAGTACCTAAAGGATCAACTGAGAACCTGTAGCTCTGCCCCATTAAGGACAAAACATATTTTGTGCTGTAGATAGAGATTTGAGGGCGAATAGTTAAAGCAGATGAAAATGTGAATGTGAATGCTGAAAATGTGCCTAAAATCCAAAGCATCACCTCTTGCTATTGAGTACAAGATGTACTTTTTTGGATCTTAATCTTAGTAACTAATTCTTTTGTAGTAATAATAACAATACAGCAATTTGAAACAAATTCACAAAAATATAACAAGGTTTTGCTTGCTGTAATAGGAGCCAATGAAGTACAATAGAATCATACTCAAGTGTTATCCCTATTTGTTCTGAAAATGACACAGCTACAAAAATAATAAAGTATATAAAAATATCTGAGTATAAGAAAATTCACTATTTCTTCCAAATGTAGTGGCACTGCCTGTCTTACATGAATCTGGATATTCCAGGTCAGTGATGATTAATCTAATTGTGTAAAAAAAAATCCTACAAATGAGAGCAACATATTTTAGAAACCCTCAGGAAAAAAACCCAAACCAAAATATTAAGAAGTGATGTAAAAATTTCCAAAACACTTAAAAAGCTTGAGGACTAAAGTGTAATTTATTTTCAGTGAGACAGAATTGTAAATGCCTAACAGACCAGGAAAGTAATGGAAGTGTTAGGCATTTTTAGTAATACATTTAATTTTTATTGGACAGTAATATATTTAAGATTATATAAAAAACTGAATTTCTTATGCCACATCTCATGTACAAAGATTAAATTTTTAAAAGGACTGAAAATCCAGAAACACTATATTCAGCAAAGAAGGAATATAAATAAAAGTTTCTTCAGGGGCATCTGGATCTCAGCACCTCTGTACAAATTACCAAAATGGAAGCCATACAATATTAACTAAAACATTTGTTTTATCAATAAAAACTGTTCTGTTACCAATTCAAGTTAGGAACACTAACAATTATACACTCACAATGTAATAAAAGCTTTTGAAAACTGGTGATTATTCAAGTGAAAGGTCCTGTCTCCCATTAAGCCTTCTCTGAGGCATTAAGCTCCCATTCTCTATGCCTAATTTAGGTACAGAAATATTTTGTAATTTCTTAATTGTATTCATTAGTATCAATGTAAATAAGAGAGTTTGATATTTTACCCCTAGTATATCAGTTCCTGTTAGACAGATTTATACTCTAAATGTCACTCGAATATTCAAATAAGGGAACAGTTACAAAGAACCATAAGTATATTAACATTAATGGAAAGAAATCCACCTGTTTAAACATGATGATGCCAAAAAGGAGATCAAATACTCTCTACTTCAAATATATAATCACTTCAAACTGAATTTATCCCGTACCATCTTGAAGTTGATTATAAGATGAAAGAAATGCGACAGAGGTGATAATCATTTAATCCTTTAAAAACAGCTGTTCTGAAGAGCTTTTCACTTTGTCCACAACAGTATTCCAGTATGTTACAATCCAGCTAGAAGAGAAGTATAATGCTGAGGAAAATCATGTTTCCAGCAACAGAACTTTCACAGTAACATGAAGTCCTACCAAAGAAACAACACAGGAAAACTGACCACTTTAACAGATTATAGAGCCTTAGGTGAGGGTGTCAGTGCAGTCCTTGGCAGTGACGAGCTCCTATCATCAGATGTGGTCAGGATTTGGAGCTTCTGATCTCTTGTTGCAGAGATTAATACCTATTTGCCAGTCCTGGATGCTGAGGATATACGCACACGGGACTGGTACTGACTGCACATTGACTGATATGTTCAAATGAAATCCTAGCTGTGATTCCCACACTGAAGGTGCAGCAGGTGACACATGAATACCCAAGCAGCTCTGACATGGACTGCAGGAAAAGGCAGTTCAGTTGCTCAAGAGAGAGTTTCAGGGACCCACTGAGGATGCTAAGCTAAGCACAACCTTCCTGTCATCTTGTTGGGGTTCCTTGCTGCTCACAGACTGTGATGGAGCCCAAGAAAAAAGGCAGGTCTGGCACATCTCGCGGTCTGTAGGAACTGTAAGTGTTGTTCCCATGGAACACTAACATCACTTCCTCCATGGTGAGCAGCAGAACACGCTTCAGAAATAACTCAGTACAGGGAATTCCCTTTTCTACTATTTAAAAGACCATGAAAATGACTGTATAACTTTCCTATCAAGTAATCTTTGCTGAGACCGCTTTCACATTTTCAATTTCAGTTTTGAAATACTTTGGAGAAACTTGTCTACCACGTGAAATGTTATAAAATGTTTTAACCAGATGCTCCTTAGTGGTTGAATAAACACAGAACTAACATTGCAATTTAATCAGATTTGCCTGCAGTCTAAAAGACTAGTTTGAAGACGAAAACTAGTAAAAATGCTACTAAAGCAGCTAGCACAGCAACATTTGATTAAGCTTGACTTGCAAGATCTGCTTTGTATACAGATTACCAAATATTTATAACTAATACAATTTCTTTTTATAATATTTTATGTGGTCTAGGAAGGACAACATTCAACAAACAGTATCCTTTTCAAACCACAACACAATTTCCTTAAAGAACAAATAAAACAAAACCAATGGAAAAAATAGGAACTAATATCAGTTACTGTGCTACATTAAGGAAACGATACACATCATAGAGCTCAGGTTCTTAATACTGCCATGTGTTAACAGCAGCTGGAATTAGTACATGCCTCTTGACTGAAGCACAGACAGACAGTTATAACAGATTTCTATTAATATTTCACTTGGTAGACCTATCACACTGCATCTTCTACCTTCAGATTTACATAACCTATTTCTTAAACTATGCATGAACTGTAATACTATTTCAAAGATCCAGTTTTGAGTTTGAGACACAGAACTTTTGCTTTATAAAAAAAGAAAGAATGTGACCATATTCTTGCATATTCTACTCGAAAAAGTAAAATGTCAACAAGACCTCTTTATAAAACTTGGGTATTCGTATGAGATTTTGTAATTTGTTATGTATTTGGTTTTTAATAACTATGACTGTAATAGATAAGAAAGGTAGTGGGAAAGAGTAAAAATAACAGGAGGATGTTTTCAAAACCAGAATCTGATCAGACTCAGTATAAATTTTCATTGGCACATCAGAGTTTCACAAAATTCATGCATTTCTACAGCAATCTATAGAAAGCTACTTCACATTTTATGGATAGATGTTCTGGTACAACTGCACCCTCTAACACCATAAGAGGATTTAATGCAAAACCTAAATCCATTTGCGTAGCATCTGAAATGAACTAGCTTTCCCTTTAAGCTTATGTTTTCACATTAGAAATAAAGAACACATATACAAAAATTGCCATACTAGATCAAATCACTGTTTTAGCTTTTACCCAGCCTTTGACAGTTATCAATAGCAGATACTTCAAGAAAATATACTGGCACATGTTAATAGTTCTAAGAATTGAAACAGGCATTTAGGGAAGAACAGGACTGTTCTTTCCAGTGCTCATTGGTATGTGGCTCCCTTATACTCTAAATGTTCTGATTTTCTCACCTAAGTAAAAATCCACTTAATATAACTTCCTGTACTCATAGGAGTAAAAGACCTGAGCCTTTCTGACTACTATTGAATTTGGAATTTATATAACATGCTCTGTGTTCATGCAAGCCTCTCTGCATTTTTTTTTCACAATGTGTTTGTAGTTTCATTACAATAGAAGATAAGTGCTACTCTGGAGTTCCTTGACTTTTTTAACATCCTTTCTTTTGTTTCTTTTAATCATACCTGTTCTTATTCATCTCTTATTTAAGATAACTGATCCCAATCTTTCCAATTTCTTCTCATGTCATGTGCAGGTTTGCCCTTATCTATAATACTTTTTGCCTATTTCTGTAATTCTTCCATTAAAAACAAAGCCCTTTCAAGTCAGGAGGTAGAATTTATATGGTCTAAAATGTCATCAAAAAGCTCTGTCTAGCTGAAACCAGTTATCTTGGTTTTATCTAGCCACTGAAGAGAGGGAGAGGAACTTTCTGAGAGGGAGTGCTCCCATTCTGCCACAGGCATCTACAATAGGCGGGATGAATCGTTCCCTGTAAATAATTCTTAAAATAAGGTGAGAGGTGAGACCATCAGTTTCCATTGAATCACATGGAGCAACCAAAGGAAAGGAATAACAATGATTTACAACACTATACTACAAATATTCCAATACTGTTTTATTCTTGCTTGTTTTACTTCCCAACATCTCCATATGTTTCTGATATTGCTGAATACAAGCAGAAGTATTAAATGGCACATCTATGACAGTATGGAGGTAATTTCCTTGAGAGCTGTTGAATTAATTTAGAATTGAGAATGCACATGACTATTGCAAACCATTTCCTTGGCTACATATAAACCTTAATTCTGTAGGTAATGGTGTTCATCTCCCATTGGGCCAACAATTTCTTTGGAACTGAAGTTTACATTAGGTATCTTGATAGATTCACACAGTATCAACCAGCATATATTTTCTGACATTCTTTATTAAGCAGTAACTTTGTTATTCTGCCCCTTTTAGTTAATAAATTTATATTAAAATGCAAGATTTAATAAGATGCTATCCTACAATTCAAGTCTCATGTATGTACTCTTCTGTTTTCCAGACATAGACATAGTCCTAACCCTGAGAGTGACCAAAGTTCTGATCAACATGGAAGCTTGTACAGAGCAAAAAGTAAAATGTCCACAGAGGATCTCTAGCATCTTTGTGGAAAGAAACATATTTTTTCCACCATAAAGTCCCTTTCTGAATGTAAGTGTGCTTTTTCTCCTTTGACATATGCCAAGGCCAGGTAAAAATTAATTGAAATTAAATACATAAAAGGAGTTAGGTAGAGTGGCTTCCTGTTGCAGTGGGGTGGCTGCAACCTTTCCCTGGGAGACAGCCTTGGCCCGTGGAAGAATCAAGGAGACGATATTTTGATAGATGTTTTCAGATTTTATTCCCCCTGGCCGCACATGGCCGGAGTCTGGCAGGGACTCCAACAGCGACCTGCCCCCAGAACAGGTCTGGAACAACCCCCCCGGGGTCCCGTGAACACTCCCTTAAGTACAGGATTCCCGCGGGCTACATTCAAACTGACCAATGGGGGACAGGATTTGGGGTACACACGACCAGGGAACAGGGACAGAGAAACCCCGTGCCCCACGCATCCACTTCATGCTCATCCCCCCCACGGGGGTCACCTCTTCACCTCACCCTTTTTGTTTTAAATAAGATGGTTTCTCTCAAGGGTTTTAAAGCGCATCATTTGAAACACCTGAATAGACACACAATCACAAAAACCATTTCAAAAGAATGCCATCCACCCCTTGGAGTCNAGGATTCCCGCGGGCTACATTCAAACTGACCAATGGGGGACAGAATGTGGGGTACACACGACCAGGGAACAGGGACAGAGAACCCCCGTGCCCCACGCATCCACTTCATGCTCATCCCCCCCACGGGGGTCACCTCTTCAGCTTCCCTATACCTGAAAGCCCCAAGGAAAGTAATGAGTGCTCATTATTTAGCAGTGTGGATGTAAAAAGATCATGTGAAAAAGGAGACAGACAATCTGCAATGGTGTAGAAGCCCAGAAGATAAGAGGCTGATGTGTATGTTCCAAATGCTGATAGCTGTTTGGCTGTGAAGCAAACCATGGACTGTGGTAATAACAACCAAGGACTGTTAATAATAACCAAGGATTGTTGTGGGAAAGAACAAGACGTGGCTGGAGAAGGGGCCATGCAGAGGTAGGGCAGCACTTCTCCAGGGCAAACATCCTTGGCTTGCTCCTGGAGATAAGCACAACACAGTCCAGTGCAAGCACAGGAATGAGATCGAGAAGTGGGCACGGACTGTGAGGGGGATCAAGACCACACAAGAGCCCTGAAGGCCTCTGACCCATTTCCAGACAGGTCTAAAAGAACAGACTGCACATGGTAACTAATTTACATAGAAAACAAGAATTCTCTCTCCAGGGCAGGGAAAACCTATCTCTAAAAGGCACCTCCACAAAGCCTGGGTGGTGACCCCAGGATCCTGGACATCCCATCAACTGGATTAACACTGGAGCCAGGACTGGTGACTTCTTCCCTTCCTTTTCTCCTTTCTTTTTCCACTCTTTCTTTCTTTCCTCTTTTCTCTCTCCTCCTCTTTTATTCCTTTCTCTCTCTTTCTCTCTATCTCTATCTCTCTGTCTCTTTCCCTTACCCCTTTATCCAAAACCCACTCCCAATGTGCTAATACATGAGGTCAGGGACTAAAATTCTATGCTGAGTGTGTAATTTACTAATAAAACTTTGTGAGTTTTTGTGGACCCTCTGACTTTTGTCATTCCTTTCAACCATAAGCGTCTACGAATCTTAGGTGCTCCCATCCCCTTAAGGGTGGGACATCACAAATTATCAAAGTTTTAGAAAATGTAGTAAATCTTCTACTACACTGTATCATTAGTTTATATGTAAATTTATTTATAATTATATTTTTATTATAATTTGATTTTCTCAATGACAAAAAGTCTCTTTGATCAGACTCAACTGTTTATTTTGTGCTGAAATACTGCAAACAATTGTCAAGAGCTCTATAAGCGAAAGAGAAAATCAAATGAAAGCAGAGTAGCAACTACTGTCTATTTTACTATTTAGATATAAATACTATATTCTTTCCCACGAAGGCTTGTAGTAGCTCTGTAAATAAGTTAAATTTCTGTTTCTCAGAGGAAATCATAGAATCAGAAAGGCACTGCATAAACAGTGGAATGTGTCATTCCAATTAAAAAACTGATACATGAATTTAATGACCATAGACAGAATCGTAAAGAAATATGGCTGGCAAACAGATGGTCTAGTCTAGAACTGGAGGTCTGTGTTCAGTTACTGGTGCTTCTATCTGTCTCATGCGTGACACTGGCCAAGCCATTTCATCTATTTTTGGTTTCAACCTTCTTGTTTACAACACCGAGAGAATGCAACCCTTCACTCACCAAATCCCTCTCATTATACACATTAGGAGTGGCTGTAAGGTACCCAGATCATAGCCAGAGGACATAAAAGTTCCTAAGAAATATATGACACTCATCACTAAGGTAATTCATAACTCAATAGCCTGAATTAGCCTAATCTTAGCATTAAAAATGCAAGAAAACTAAGTTTCTGAATTCCATAGGCAAGTTTCTTGTGATCACAGAAGAAACTGTTCATCATTATTTTTAATGACAAACGGGGAGATATTTATAGAAAATTAATGCAGCTTTTGTGCACTCTGTTATTTTTCTTCATTGTTGATCGGCTGCTTGAAAGGCAGTATATGTAAATGTAGAATGGCTAGGCTGCTTCATTCTCCCTGGAAAGTTAGAGACATTATGAAGGGAATTTCATGTTTGTAGAAGAATAGCTTCCCATGCATTTCCAAATGAGTAGACAGTTTCTTAATTTGGAACTCCAACATCCAGTTGCTGTAAGACAAAGAACTTCTTAGTTTCAGGGTACCAGTTCTGATAAAATCACTGTAATATTGTCTCAACTGAGATAGTCCAAAACCTGAAAACTTTATGGGGAAAGGTAGTATCTTTCATCAGACAGCTGGATAAATCAGGCCAGAATTCAGGCATTCAGTTTTATACACACACACACACAGACACATTTATATATATAAACAAAACATTGAATTCAAAATCATAATTTAAATAGAAGTAAGATAATGGGAGTTTTGAAAAAATAAATTTTAAAAAAGAAAGTAGCACATGCTAGATTTAGCACAGTTGGAGGCCACCATTGAAACTTCTTTTAAGTGTCACATCTAAACACCTATGGTATATAAAATGCTTAGCTATAGTGAAAAACAATGAGAAATAATGGTCTACATGTTAAAAGATCAACTATATCTGACTTATTCAACTCCTACTAGAACTAGTAAAGATACTAAATCTCAATTTCTATGAAGAAATTACATTTGAATTTTTATTTTATCAATATGTGACAATAGTGGTGGAATGTTTGAAGGAAAAATGTTTGCTTACCTTCATTCTACAAAAGCAATTTTGTCCATTGCACCTGACCAGCTTTATCCATTTGTGCAGAATATAATGCATTTAGTGTTTCAGAAATTACACTTTCGAAGACCATCAGTCCAATAAAAAAAATTGTTGAAGTGCTGAAAAGCATATAGCTGTCTGTGAATTCAGGTGGGTAATTATGCAAGACAAACATTATACATTTGTAGTAAATGGTATTTACCTTCATTCCAACCAATCACTTTTGTTATAAAGGCGGGTCTTGCTTTTAATTTGTAGATCCTCACATTTTTATTATACAAACCAATGAAGCAGTAAATTTGTTTGTATTGAAGGAAAAGTTCTGCCTGTTGAAACTTTAGTGATAGTGGCATCACAATACACATTTAGCCTGATAACTATGAAAGAGAACAATGAAACTAAATTCATATATCTGCTAAGATATATTAAAAAAAAATACTGTTAGTCCTTTACTGTGACCTTACTGATTTGTAGATTGTTCACAGGTCCTAAATTCACCATATTTTCCAATACTTCCAGTACTTACTAAGTACTTCTGTGTAGATAACTTTGTTTAAATAATATTTTTTGTATGAATTATTTTAGAGAAAGAAAAACAATCTTTCTCATGGATGAATGGGCCAGAAAGCAGATATGCAAACTAATAAAAAAATAAATCAGTTTAAAATTTCATCATCGTTTGAAAAAATATGCTACTTGATTCTCTTCTTTTCACAAAGTGGCACGTGCAGCCTAATTCCCATTTCCATTCTTGAATTTTTTCCTTTCTTTAAATCAGTATTCATCTTTCCAGACTATTGCTTAAACCTTCAATGCTGTTAAAGAAAACATATTCTTTTCCTTCTTTCCTTCCTTCTTTCTTTCCTTCCTTCCTTCCTTCCTTCCTTCCTTCCTTCCTTTCTTCCTTTTCTTCTTTCCATATGCTATTATTCTGATGTAGTATAT
>VYZQ01028255.1:8496-28980 GCA_013400655.1 Mystacornis crossleyi
GGAGCCGCCCGCCCGCTCCCGCCGGGCCGTGCCGGCGCCGCATCCCCGGCGGGAGGAGAGGGAGTGCGGCGGGGGTGGCCGCGGGGACCTGCCGCCACCGCCGCGCAGGTGCTGGCACCTCGCTCGAACCCCGGAACGGGGGTTCCGCTGGGCGTGCGGCAGCGAAGGGGAATTTGGGAAAAAAAAGGGAAACGAGAAGGGGCGAGCGGGGTCGCTCGGGGCCGGAGATGGGTCTTAGGTGCCGTAGCGGTAACGGAGCGCGCGTCGGTGGTGCTGGGTGAGCATCGCCGCCCTACCTGGGAGAAGCCAGGTGTTGCGCTGGCATCACGTGGCTGGAATTGGTGAGGTCCGTGGGGAAACGTCTGTTCCAAGCAAACCTAGACAGTTTTTAATGAAGTCTGGCTAATTTGCGCCATGGGATCTTGACAGAGTGGGCTGAGGAAGTAGCTAAGTTTGGAGTTTAATAAATCTTTAAATAGAAAGTAAGTTATGAAGAAGTAAAGAAAAGCATTCTTGTTCTGTCCATTTTCAAAAGACCAAGCTGGATGACCTGTGCTGTTCATGGCTGTTTAACATGAACCACAGGCAAATCAGTGGAAAAAGATATGAAAATGGTTTGATAAATAACTATGATATCCTTAATGTCAGTCACCTCACTTGACTTATAAAACAATTCTGATACCCTTATTCGGTGACATTTACAGGTAAATTGATAAAAGTAACTGCAAAAACATCGTGGTTTCTGTTCTTAATCTAATAGGCTTAGAACTGCAAAATGGTCCTGAGTCCTTTGGTTAATACCATATGTACTTGTAATGGCTAATGCTATAGAAGGGTCAATGTGTTAAACAGAGAAATAGCTTTTGACTTCTGGAAGATCAGAAGAGTTTTCAGAAGCTAGTCTTCATGATTTTGGGGTGTGCAAGCTTCTGCAGGCTCAGCATTTTCAAGATTTTTACCACAGATTCAAAATAAACTCGCTGTTAATAAAATCCATGGATGTGCTAAATGGTAACTTAGTAAACTACTATGAGAGCAACTGCGGTGTCATTGGGACTGCTTAGTAAAATTAACACTTTCAAACAGCCAAATGTGCAAGCCAAATTTACTGCAGTATTTTACAGGAATACAAGCCATGCCTCTGGAATGAGAACTTATGTCGTAGAAAAAGTTGTCTAAAAATTATGTCAAGCAAACTGTTACAGATCAGGTACAGTGTGTCCGGGCTGCTGGATGTACTACCAGCATTACAGTGTGTATTAATGAGAACTGATAGCAGAACAAGGTGTGTGTGGCTCTTGACATTAAAGATCAAGTGGTGCAGAAAAGACCTGCCAGAACATTGTAATACTGGAGGAGGTCTCTTATAACAATATGTTTTGAATGCATTACCAATTTGTCAAAAATACCTGCAAGATTTGCCATGCTAAAGCTTTTTAAAATGGTGGAAAAGAACATAAAAAAAATCAGTGGTCGGGAGCTGAGATAATATAATGCAAGTGTAATGGTTTTAATCACAAACAAGCTCCTTAGTTCAGTTTGGGACTGGTAGTAAGACTTACTGGCCTGTGGTCAGAGTATATGATCCATTGGTCCCTTTTAACCTTAAGCTCTCTGAAGTATTTTAGCTGCATTCCAGATGATTTGGCTGTGTTCACCTTTTTTCCTTCTCCAGTGACTTCAAGCCGGTTACTAGTTCAGCCAAACGGGGCTGATTTCAGTAATGAACGACGGATTTCTTGCGGAATGAAGGAGAGACTCTCTCTAACAAAGCCCACATGCCACGTAGCCAGGGAGGAGCTCCCCTCAGGGATCTTCCGGGCTCGTCAGCCAGTGAAAGCTGTCCTGTCAGGTCAGCAAGGAGGAGGTGGTGGCCACTGGCTACCCAGCACATGGCCCATCAGAGTGCTCCAGTGCATGCCCTCCTTCCCCATCTGGTAGGTGTAGGACACAAGGTACAATGACAGCACAGGTTCAGCTGTGAGATGTAAGCAGGCTTCTTTATTTCTGTTGGTTGTGCTTTATTTGTTGTCTAAAGCCAGCTTCCAAAAACTATTTATTATTATTATTATTACTATTATTATTATTTTTTGCACCAGAGCTCTTGGTATTTGTCTTCCTCAGTTACAAAACCTAGTGAAGCATTAGGCACCTGCCTGGTCCTTTGGCTCTTACATCTTTGCTATTAAGCACTTGTTCTGTATTACTGAGTACATGAGCAGTATTCTAACTTTTTATTACTGCTTTCATGGGTTTAGTCAATTATTTCCTAATTAGCACATCTGTAACACCTGACAGAGTTTCCAGGAGACTTTGTAGTTTTATAGAACTCATTTGTTCAGTAGGGGTAATATTTCATGAATTGTAATTTGATAACCATCTTCTAGCTTTTTATAGAGGCTATATGTACATACATGAACTGCTAGGATGTTAAGGGCTGCTTTCCTGGTTTTTGGTTCTCATTTGTTTTCTTCAAAATTCTGCTGTGATCAGTATGACTTGGGACAGATAACTTAAAAAATGTACGGCCTAGTGGTCTTAAACTTGCAGGAATGTGTTTCCCTATCTCTGTAGTCCCTCCAAGCTGAAATTGTAAGAAGATGAATGTAAGCCCTGTTTCCTGTGTCATAAAATTTGCACAGTGAAGGAACTGAGCATAAACCCTGGAACAGGGGCAATCACACGGCAGGTCCTGAATGGAAAAGGCAGGCTAGGAATCTGAAAGCAAACCAGTTCGGCATGTGATAAAGAGAGGGGTGAAAGGACCAGCCTACATGGCAGGGCAGAGTCAGCCACACTTATACGACAGTACTGCTTACTGTGTAGTGAACTGGAAAATTTATTTGAATCCTTCCGGAGACACATGATAAAACTTGCTCCTGGAATTTTAATATATGACCCTAGGAGGATGGGGTTAAGACTCTGCAAGCATGCATAAAAATGGGGCAGTATTTTATAGTTGTAATACACGGAATCATAGAATTATTTAAAAAAAATGGATCATTTTTGTGAACTAATTTGGCGCTTGAATAAAGTATGTCTATAGTGTTGGGGTTTTATTGCTATTTTTTTGTGCAAATCACTAGAGAGGCATAACTGTGATATTGCTGTCAAGGCTGGCATGTGCTACGTAACTCAGCCAATAAAGACTTACAAGGACATAAGGAGAGGTGATGAGTTTATTGCAGGATTTATGGAATCTAGCTTGCATCACAAGAGGAGAAAATGTGTGATACATTACGTTGCATCTAAGTGTATTATGATACAATTGGAAAAGGAAATATTGAAGCTGACTATCATGAGTCTAAATTGCAGTAAGCTCTCAAATAATCTCCTTGGGGAAACTGTGGAACCTGAAACCATTAAAACAAGACTGCACAAACATCTAAGTGCCATTCTGCTCTGAAAAAGCTCTAATTAGGCCTTTCTGTCATTCATTTATATGATTTATAGGGAGCTGTATAAATAAGAGGACTTATGCATAAAAAGTATACAAATATTATGAAATCTGCTTCTGTGAGCCTTGAAGTAGGAAAAGGAGTGTTTAATATTTAACAGCTAAACTGAAGTGGTTTTCTCAAAAATAAGTCAAATAAATGTTCATAAAAAGCAAATATATTGACCGTAGCCCTGAACTTTATTTCAAAATTAAAAAAAATAATTCTTGCCCAGGAAAAGTCCTTGCTTTGATTTTTGTGATGGTCCTTGACCTTGATGGCCATTTGGTAGAAGCAGCTGATACCTATTCAAGCATGATTCTGGTACACTTCCACCCTTAAAACAGTTTTTTTACAGTTGATTTCACATGTTCTGTAGGGTTTTTTTTTTCTTTTTTATTTTTTTCCCCCATGACTTTCATCACAAATCTATTTTGTGTTTAAACTAGGAAAGGTTTTAAAAATATTTGGAAAAAAAAGTATTTTGTGAAGGGAAAAGGCACGTAGGTTCACGCGGAATTACTAGAAGTAGTACAGATTTTTGCAATGAAAATACACTAACATTTTTCTTCTGATTTGTGAAGAAACGCAGAATCCATCTGACTTCCTTGAATCAGGAAAGGAATGGCTGGAGCTAATGACAGGTCTATGGGAAGAAGAGCAGTTTCTTGCTTTGATAGTTAAAAAATAGAGAACTCCCTCATTAAGGAATTATTAGAAAACATAGCATAACATAATTCAGGGTTTTCAAGAAATAATTTTTCACTTAGTATCTATGTTTCACCTCAGGATTGACAGTATTATAGTTTACACATGACCTTGGCTTCAGCTTTGCAAAGAAACTCTTTAGTTCCTCCCTGATGATGGCCTCTCAGTAGTGAGGCAGGAGCAGGCTGGCGTTTTAGGTGTCACAGACTGCCAGGTGCTGAGCTGTCCACACTTGGTGCACAAACCCTACCCCTGCACACTACTGGAAATACCCAGTCTTATGAGAGTGAGTGAATTTAAGGTGCAGTGTGTGCTGATTTCATCCTTCCCCATTGAGGAAAAGAGTTTGTGGTCAGCAGGAGCATTGCTAAACTCATCCAAAGTCTGATTTAAGACTCTGGAATAAACTGCTCTGCAACTTGAGATCTGCCTCATACTTGATCACTTGATCAATAGTATCCCAATTTGTCCCATGTATTTTATTTCTCTCTTTTCTTCAACGAAAACACAGAAAAAAGAGTCCATACTGGTTCTGATAATATCTCACAGACATTTAAAAATATTTGGTTCTTAGGGATGGTTTAGGTCTAGACTGAACTTCTCTCAGTTCTTACTTGAAAAACCACATCCTTGTAAAGAGCTGCACACATGAGGTGTAGGAAGTTGAAGATAGAGCACAGATAAAGGGAACTAGGTACAAAATAAAGCAGCAAATATTTTCAGTGCTTTACTATGATTGTAGCCCTCTATATATGTGTTAATTTGTTTCTCAGGTTCATATACCTTCTCCCTCTTTTTTCTCTGAATGTTTTGGCTGAAAACACTTTATGTTTCTAGTTCTGGCAGGAAAGTGCAGTCCTCAGGAAATGAAATAGTCTCTCCTTGACATAAGATAATCTTGGAAGGTAGGGAATGAAATCCTTGACTTATCTGTGCCTTCTCAGGTACATCTGTGGTTTGCAAGTGGACTATACATGCTCATCAAATTCTACAGATGTACTTATGATCGAAAGAAGGAGTATTTCTCTGCCCCCATGTAAATCCCATGCCCAGGTATACAGCAGCTAAAGCTCCATGACTGTCATGATAATTTCTGCAGGCTAGGACACTGAGTAAATATTTCCAGATCACATTACATAAAGTAGATAAGAACATCTAAAGCTTTCTGAATACTCCACTTGTATCTTTGTGCAAATATTGCAATATCTTATGAAAATACCATTGGAATTCCAACACATTTGAACTTTAGTTTGCACTTGTTCTATTCCACCCACTTCCTATGATTTCTCATTTCTAAGTTACTGTACTTATTTACAGAGATTTTGTATTAGGCAACCTTTATTTGGGGAGTGCTACATCAACGTTATTCAGAAGAGAAGTAAAACGGTATCCAAAGATTTATTTTAGGAAGCTTTGTTCATTATTCACATCACAAAATAGTCATAGAGATTGCTGATAAAATGAGTCAAATTCATATAAATGATTTCATCAGAAGCAGTCTTCATGAAATTAATATCGGGATCCAATTGCATCCAATACTGTTTTCCAATCACACGAATTGCTTAATTTAATTTTTCTGAAATAGTCTAATAATTTATTTTAAATATTTATTTACTATAAGCTAATAACACTGGCTAAATATGCAAAGCATAACGTGCAAACATTTTATGCTTTTGGAAGTGCAAATAGGATGAGCTGCCAAAAGATCCCTGGCCAAAAGTGTCCAGATTCAATCTGTTGGCTTGGGAGGCAGACTTTAGGGAGGCAAAATCAAGCCAAAAGAAGACCATATGGGAGTCCCAGTGGTGCCAGTGGCCTTATGCCCAGCTCATGCCCCTGTCCCTGCCAGCTCCCCGGCAGCTGCAGCCCTCAGATGGGACAGGGCAAGGCAGAAACAGGCATCCATGTCTTTCGTACCTGTATACTCCCCACACTCTGCTGGGGAAAGGAGGAGATTAGGTAAGTGTGTGTGTGCGTGGATGTTGGTGGGGAGAGCAGGGATACAACTGCTCTCCAAATACAGATGGATGCACAGATCTCGGGGTCAGTAAAATCCAGGGGTCGTGTGAAAATAAAAAATATGGCTGTGTCACAGTGAGTGTTTTTGGCTTCCACAAATAAGAGCCACGAAGGGCTGCATCTATATGTCTGCGAGTCAGGGTAGCCCAGAGGCAGGACAGGATGCAGGGACAGCGGGCGGTGGAGCCAGGAGAACCAAGGAAGATGAAAAAAGAACTGCCAAATACAGATACATTGCTTCAGGATGCGTCATGGACTGCGTCATCCAGTGGAATAACCCATCTAAATCTAAGCATATTAAGTTCTCCAGTGAGTTTATTAATGTGGGCTAGCACCATCTGTTTGTGGACGCAGGGCATTATCTCTCATTAATGTGATACAGCAGTTAAATTTAGATAGGCTGTTCTATGAGCTCAGAATTACTTAGCTGTTCTTCATGCTATGAATGATTTCTTGGTGCTGGAGAATAGAGTGGTTAGTTAATATGATTAATTGTACCTAACTTTTCTACAGCTTTTCTTAAGATCATCTCGCCAGTAAGAAGATGATTCTTTGAATAGAACATTTTGTGTCAGTAATATTTCAAAGGAAATATTTTACGACAGTGAGCCATGATGACAAACAATAAGGTTGGCTAAACAGAGAGCATTAATTTGATGTGAAAGTTTTAAACCCTGTCAAGTAGTTATAGTCACTTGAAATGATTCTGTTGTAAATTGCACAGTCCTGTTCTGTACTAATCTTGTACTCAGATTTTAACACTTCATTGGCTTTTGCCAAAAGGTTATTATTTTTTTTATGTCTGTTGTGTAAAGTGGAAAAAGATGGTACTAAGTATCCAGTTTTCAGTTTGCAGGAAGTCCTTGCTAGTGACTTTTGATTCATTCATAGTGTGCTATTGCTGGCTGGATAAGATAGTTTTCCCAGAACCCTCTTAAGGATGGATATGTTATAAAATCTACTCAGTGGCAGAGAAGAATGGTCATAGTGATGGTCCGCAGAGCAGCCCCTGTTAAACAAAATGTCTTACAAGAGCTTTAAGCTCATCTATGTGACTTTGCACAACTCCACCCACAACCAGCAGTAATCAGAGGTCAGCCAGCAGAGGATTTGCAAAGGGAGCAGGGAGGATTATTGCCCCTCTGCCTTACTAACAATACAGAGCTACTCACGTGCTGTCCCCAGGAGGCAGAGGTAGTTGCATGGCTTGCATGGTGGCTGTAGCCCCTCAGCGGAGCAACCCTACCTGTGTCCTTTGATGCATGTGCTGTAATTCTCTGGCTCACATCACAGTGAGCCAGAGGGAAGGGAAACAGTATTCAGAGATGATGAATTTAATAAGAGGGCAAGGAGATCATCAGCCGAGAATCAGCTGATCCTCCCTACACAATGTTCAGGCTCCAACTGATGTCACTAGCCTGCATTAACATGGCTCTCCTGTTTGGATTGAGCATGGGTCAGTCCCTTGCAGCATGGGTGACATTGTTACCAGAGGATCACGGCCTCATAAATGACACTAGTTTTTAAATGAGGTTTCAGTGAGAAAACAAAAGAATATTCTGTGCTCTGAGGGGGGAAAAAAAACCCAAACAGCTGGTGAGAAAATTGGAGTATGATGTACCCTGTAGGATTAATAATTACAGGCACTTTAGGAGATTGCCAATGGTAGACGACTCTAACCCTGCAAAAAAAAAAATCATAAGAAGATCCAGAGACTGGAAGTAGAAGCTAAAAGCATCAAGATTCAAATTAATTTGGAGAAGAGCAGGTTTGGGAAAAGGCTAGTGAAAAAAATAATTAAATATTCAAAGGTTTCCTTTCAGATGCTTGCATTTCTCGCATTAGCTGTTGTAGTAAATAGTTTCAGTCTTTCTTAATGGAAATAGAAATTCATGCAGAAGTCACTGTCTGGGATTTGGGGCAGAAGTTATAGAGATCAGTTTATTTGGTCATGTGGTGTTCTGCTTGAATGGCCATAGCTCCAGAAGTGGTGGACTTTAACTCTTTGACTAGTTAGTTAAACTAATGAACTGCACAGAAAATCTACCAGCAGCCAGGGACTTGGGCAATGGTTGCTGTCAGCATCAGAGACAAAAAGCAAAGTGTGACAGGTAGCCAAGCTGAAATATATTTCAAGGGTCATCTGCCCTAAAAATCTCAATTTCATTATCTGTAGCATGGGTGAGACTGTCACATGAAGTGTTTGTGAAAGTCAGGGAATGGCAATGACTTAAAAGGAGGTTTCTCAGGAAACATCTTTTTCTTTGGATACACTGCTGCTATAGTGTAAAGCATTTTTTCTCCTCCTTTTTAACTACTCTTTGGGATTTTTCAGAAAGCTTGAGAAACGTTTATGCCCCTACTCGTGTCTCTTTTGAACCATTAACTCACTATCTTCTGATGTCTGACACAATGAAGAGAATATTTTATACTGCTTTTCACAGTTGAACCATGCCAGAGTCCACAGTGTGTGATAAGCACCCTCTTAGCTTGGCTCCCTCCCTTGTGCTGAATGTCGAATTTTTAGTCATTGGCTTATTCTGTGACTTACAAGTAATATAGCTCAGTATCCTCCCAGTTCAGCAGAAGTTTTGCAACTGCGTCATAGTTATAAAAAATATACTAAATAATAATAATTATAGTAACAACAACAACAATAATAATAATAATTTATATATAGTCATGCACACAGATGCATACACCATACTTTCAGTTCTTGGTCTCATGTGATTTACCATGTAGGGACTGGTTGCATGCAGGTAATTTGTTGCCACAGACCACATACAAAAACTATAGTTTCATATCTTCTTTCAAAAGATAAGTCAGTTAACCCCAAATGTCTTGTGTTCTTCTGTGAAACCTCCAAATCTCTGTTACTGGCATGTTGCTCTTCTTCACTCGAGACTGCTGCTTAAGGCTCTTTCCTCATAGAAAAGAACCCAAAGAGGGTCAACTTCACTGTATTTTGCAGTAAAGAGGCATTGACAAATTGTACAGTCGGCATTTGTTTTATTGGTAAATTTTTTAACCCAGTCTTTATATTCTGCTATGTTTAATCTTAAGTCATGGAGTGTGCAACTTTTGATAACTAAATCAAAGTTGTTTTTCATCTATTACCATTTAAATTGGGGCAGGGTTATTCTGTAGCAATGAACAAAGGAGCTGTATTCTACATCTGCATGTGGAAACTTCTGAAAGGAGCAGATGCCAGAAAGGGTAGCAGCAGCAGTGTCCTTCTTTGATGGCTTTCAAGTTACTGCCAGTTCCAGTTACCTGGCAGCAGTCGTTGAAAAGGCTGCAAACTCATCTACATTGACCTGGTAGCCTTGGGAGGAGGCTGCCTGGCCCTTGAGAGCACTTTCAAGTTCAGGAGAACATGATAGGCTTGTGTTGTGTTTTCATCACAGGCTTCTCAAACCAGGCTGAATCAATCCAACAGGTGCACGTCTGGTGGAAGAGGACACATCAGAGAGCCTGATGCTTTGTAAGTAACGGAGTGAGTCCAAGGACTTCTGCTCTGGAATAGAGATCAATGTTTTTTCAAAACCCTGGTGAAAAGAGGTGAACATGACACCCCTGTTTGCTGCACTGAAAGGTGTTTTGTTGCCATCTCTGCTACCAGAGATACACCATGGCAGCAGTGGTTTCAATACCTTTTCTGTTCTTTGGGACAGGAGAAGACAGCCTGACTGTTTCTGTGAGGGAAATGGGCTTGAAAGGACATCAGGAAAACTCTGACCACTGCTTTCACCTCTCCTTGCTCTCCCAGGTGCTCTATGAGGTAGCACCAGGGCATGGGGCAGGGGAAAAGACAGGCAAAGGAGGAGATACTCAATAGAGAGGGCCATAAATCTGGGAGAGGATGTTTAGCTATTTTTATTTTGGGTAATGTTCTGAGCAGTCAATGCCTGTGATGATTCCCATTAAGGAACCTGTTTTACTGGGTGCACAGGTATGCAGTCTGTAGCATGGAGTCAAGGCTTGACGTGGTAAGGCAAAGTGGGCTTCCCTTTCAGTCACAGAGTTTCAGTGAAGGGACATCTGCAGTTCAAACTTCCAGCAGCTCTGTCGCTCCCTTTCTTGTCTATGTCTTGCTCACCCAGGATAGGTTAAATGGATCTGTCAGAGTCAGCCTCAGATTTCTCATTTGCCTGTCAGTACAGATTTCACTGCTGGCCAGCCTAGGGCCATGGTCAGCCATTCCTCTCTTCTAACAAAGTAATTATTAAAGGAATTTGAAGCCTAGAGAGGAAAACAAACTGTCTTTCTCTATTAAGAGTGATAAACCAGTCTTACTGTAACTAGGCTTCTCTGTAACTCTATCAAACAACAGAGAACTATTCTTTCCATAAGGAAACTCAGTGTATTGGATACATGAATCTCACCAGCAGCCCACATGACTGTGTGGTATTTCCAAATGCATTGCAGCACTGTGTACTGCTCCTTCATGATGGCACTGTGGAGTTCTGTCACAGCAACTGGTTTATCAGCAGTGTCCCAGTGACAGCAACTGTAAATGGTGATCTTCCAGATGTCACAGGAAAATCTTACATCCTGAAATCTCACTTTAGTGGACTGTGGCAGTACACTTCTGACACAAAAATTGTGATGGTGCTGCCAGCTGCTGGGCTGTTTCACCAACCAGAGGAAGCTGTTTTGAGCCAAAGACAGGCAGTTCTTGCAGGAAAAAAAAAAAAGGTCTCTTTGGGAAGACTTCATAGTCTGCTCAGTTTTAGCTGTTTCCATCTCACAATGCGCATGAACCCAACTCTGGTGCACACTAGTGCTGTCTTGGACTGAACTATGTCTATTTTTGATTCTGTACTAGTTCTTAACTTTCTTTTCCCATCTTGTGAAGTGATAGTACTTAAACACTTTTAAGGTGGACAGATGTGAACTTTTTGATTCTCTCACTTGGAGATACGTTTTCCTATCTTTGATCATTTCTGCAACTCATCTCTGAAATGTCTCCAGTATTTCAACATCCTCCTACATATGTTGTTGAGAGGGGCTGATGAAAAAGCTGTTATGAGAGGGGCTGATGAAACATGATGCTGATTCTGTGCTACCAGATGGAAGAGAGTATGGGAGAAAGTATCAGTAGGAGTTACCCAAGAAGTCGAAAGAATTAACGCCTCTTGATGGGCAAGGAGAGGTGATGTGGATCTACGCTGCAATATCTGCCAGTGGAATAGCAAAAGTGAGTGTCTGTGAGGAGCACTATTTAGGACTTTTTTTTCTGTGTTTACCTGTCAAAAATGAAGAAGGTGGTAGCCCTTATGGAAATAGTGAAGGAGATAAAAAGAATAGCAGTAAGAATGAAGATGATCACACAAAGAACTTGCATAATATGTGCATATAGTTATTTTTTCATAAAGCAGCTTTCTGAGAGATGGGGTTTCTGCACAAACCTGCTTTACAGAAAATGTTTTAGATGCATCTTTACAGGCTTTGTGAAATTTTGTGGCTGAAGACTGGCAGTCTCTGTGATGAGAAGACTGGAACATGAGAATGAAAGGGAAAATATGCTTGTGAGGACTTAGCAGGTGTGAGGAAAGAGCATAATTACTGAAGCCTAGAGATCTAGGAACGTGGACTGAGATCTGCAAGATGCCACTTCGTGTTTGCTCGTTCACCAGCTCATGAAACAACTCATTCCCTCTCATCGCAGCAGGTTAATCTGTTTATGGCTTTCCTAAAGCTAGGAGCACCATCTAGCGGAAGCTGTGTTGGTCCAGCAGATAACCTGTTCTTACAGGACAACACATTTTGTCTTTCCATTAGAAGTATTTGCACTTGGCTTTTGTCTCTATCTGCAAGCACAGGAGAGAAATTCAAGTCTAACATCACAAATCAAATTAATTACTCAAGTGTTTTTATTCTATTCTCATTCCTATCGAGCCACTGTTACTATCAATTTTCATGTCCATCATAAAAATACAGTATCACTTTAGACAGTCCTTTCTTTTTAATGCTGCGGATTCCCCACTGCTACACTTAGAATTTGGTATTTTCGTGTTCATATTACAGTACTCAGTGTCCTCACCAATTCCCTTAGAGTCAGTTTATGTGCATGTAAATACCTGAACTACAACAAAGGGGTGCAGAAGGGTCTGGTAAAAGGGTAGAGTCTGTTTTTCATGAGAAATCGGCAGAACAGAAGGAATAGGAATAGCAAATTATCTATATAAATAAATGGTTATCCTTTAAATTCCTATGCTTTATCTGTAGAAAATTTTGACACTAAACTCTCAGAGTTACCTCCTAAAATATGTACTTTCTAACATTTTATGAGAATAATTTTGCACTGAGGAATAAAATATAAGTAAGTAGATGAGCTGCTTCAGGCTAAAAAAAAGCTGTATGAACGTATGGAAAAGAATATGATAAAGATACCTTGATTTTTTACTGTTTTCTCATAATGTGGTGAGTAGAACACTTTCAATGAAGGTGCCAAATGACCTATTAAAAGTAAAAAAGATGAAGTGCCTTTATACACAATTTATAAACAGAATTTAGAATTATTGTTGCAAGATAATATGGAGACCGGAGACAGATTTTAAAAAATGGGATTAAGCATACTTTTGGTGGATAAGCCTGATGTGGCTGTCAAACTCAGCAGTTTAGCTGCAGCCCTGGGAATCTCCCAGCTGATGCTAGCTGGAAGTTGGTAGGACATATCAATCTTAAGAGCAGAGGAGTGGCTGGACTGGTACAGATCATGGGCTAACTAATCCAGTATCCTGTCTCCAACAGTGTCCGAAAGCCTGTGGCTTGGGAACAGTAAAGGCAAATCTATAAAATACTTCCCTTGTAAAACTTCCCCAGCTGAGGGTATTTCTTGAGTCTGCTGTGGTCTCTCTTTTGCAACACTCAGGACCTTTTAAGTGCTCCTGCAGACTCTGTTTGAGACCCATCAGACTTGAAGCTGTGGCCTCTTGGTCAAGGAGTTTCTTGGCTCTCTGTCTGCCATGTGGTGAGCCACTTCCTTTTGTTTGTTTTGAGCGTGGCTGCTACTAAATGAATTTTATGGTTTTGCTGCTGTCCTGGACAAGAAAGGGAACAGTCAGTCTCTTTTCCATTCAGGATATTGCAAAACCACTCACTGCGAGCCATTGCTGTCCTCACATGTTACTGGAGAACTGCTCCCAAGCCTAACACTCCATGGTGCACAAGGACATGATTAAATTCCACCTGATTCAGGGGCTGGTTTCACTGCAACATAAGGCAGACTGCTCAGGGCTACTGTGGTCCTTTTCTGTCCTCTTCTTCCCCGATCCTGCTCCTGGCTGCAGGCTCCTTCCTCCTTGTATCAACATCCAGTGCAATTCAAGAGTTGTGCCTGCATTAGTATCGGGATGCTTTGAGCTGCATTACTTGCATTTTCAGTTTTGAAAATGTGGCGCAGGGATCTCTGGGCTGGATTTTCTCAGAATGGGCTGAGATGAAACCAGATGGGCTTGAAATAAAAAAGCACAGGTCGCCCAGGGCTGTGTTTCAGCTCAGAAACTCTTCAAGACCTGAGAGAACTCTGCTGGTGCTTTGCTTTCTACCACAGATCCTGCCAAGTGTGGGGTCCTGGGGAGAGGGCTGGGCATGCACAGGCTGCCAGAAGGGCAATGTGTCCCAGTGGCCCAGAGCATGTTCCTGGGGCCAAGTAAAATAAATCTGCCTTTGGAGCTGGGCTCAGACATCTGGGACTTAAGCAAGCATGATGATGCCACGTCTCTATTTTGCTGTCTCTTAATAAAATGGGTAACTGCTACTATCAAATAAATTAGGTTTTTACTAACCAGGAAAAGCTTCTAGACCAAGAACTTTGCTTGAGACAGACTGGCAACTTCATCACCAATATCTATATAACCCTTTTCTTCTTTGTTTTTTTTCTTTTTCTTTGATTCTCTGTTGCTCTTCCGGACTCTTTCTTTCCATAAACTTGCCTTACCTGCAATTTGTTTCCTTCCAGCCTTATGGGTTTGCTTTTCTGTTATGTATGCAGCATACAAGAGTATGTTAAGGATGGGAAAGTCTCTCTTTTGGCAAATTTGGCGTACCCAGGTCACTGATGTTGTTGCAGCTGAGTTGGCTGTCTTGGGAAAAGAGTAGTGCTATTTGAAACAGCAGCTGCTTTTGTCTGAGCCTCCAACCTTGTAAGTATGAATTGTGCCTGTGGCAGCAAAATTAATGGCTAACATAAAAGGAGAAATAGAAAGCAGGTGGCCTCTTGAAAAAACAGCCAGAGCTGCAGGGCCACATCATCAGCCATGCATTTTCTTTACCCAAAGTATTTTTTGTAGCCCTTTTCTGTAACCTTACTCCCTACTTGACCTACAGTCCTCCCAGAGGCCCATCCATCAGCCTGGGGAACTTGATATTAAAGTATAATTAAGATGAATGCGTTCAGACCCCAGCAAAAAGACCACGAAACCCTGCAATGTTGCACTTGTCTATTCATTTACATTTGCTGTTCAGATGCTTTTATTTGTAAAAGCAATTGAGTCATGAACACCCCTATTCTTGAAAGAATGTGGTGGCATCATATAACATCCTCCGTTCCCGGGGGGTCAGCATCACGCAAGGCAACGTATAGTTGAAGTCTGCATCTTCCTTTCTAATTACACTGAGTGATGTCTCTTTGTTGATTCATCTGTATGTTTCACTAAACTTGATCAAATACACTAAAAATCCCTTTTTCACAGATGGATCGGAGGCACAGAGGTCAGGGGGAGCTATGAATCTGCTTCCTAATATCTCCATTTTTTTAAACAGATCTGCAGTCTGATGCACTACACCAGAGGATTATTCCTTAACAGTGACACAACATATGAACCTTATATTTTAAAGAACTTCTAAAAAATCCCTGCCTTTTAAGATAGGCAAAGTTAGCTACCTAGGGGTTCTTATGTGAGTAAAAGCTGATAGACTGGGCAATCCATCCGAATGGGTGATTAATTCACCTAAGTCTACATTGCGTGATACACACTGATACAACAGAAGGAATTATTTGTAACATTTTGTAAGTACTAAAATTAATGTTGTATGAATTTGTCATTTCAACAGAAAAATTATAGATTTTGTGTATTATAATTTCATCTTGTTAATGTAAAAGGAGGAATTTTGCTTTCGCTGGCCTCTTGGGAAGCAAAAAAATAGTGTATCTAATTATCTGAACACTCAGGAACATAAAAGAATAGCAAGTGGTGAAATTACAAATCTGTTGGAACAACTCCATGTTTTCTGATTAAACTCTATTTCTGGTGGCTCTCAGCAATCATGTTCCTCCTATGTTCATAGTAATTGCATGTGTCAAAGCTGAGGCCTTGTGTAAACTGTACCAAATGAGTTACAATTTTAATTTAGAAGGAGATAACTGTATTTTCCCCTGCAGGCAGATTGCATCGGGTCAGAAGTTTAAAAACGAATAAGAAAGAGAGTAGGGAGGAGGCTGGAGGGCCTCCAGGTTAATAATAAGTAGAAAATCTAATAAGGCTTTCATTACAACAGTTGAATTTTAGGGGAGGGAAGGGAAGAAAAAATGCAATTTGCAAACATGAAGCCAAACTCTGTTACTTGCATATTATCTGTGTGTATGAGTGCACATTACTAACTGCATGTGGGTATGTTTGGCTTTGGATAAGAACTATTTCTGTATTTTATAGGTAAAGGCTACAGTGCACTTTACCCCTGTACTAAATGGATGAAAAAATTTTGAAAAAAAATTTTTCAAAAACTTGCAAGCTCTCAAAGCCAAATGTATTTTCACTATTTAAAAATATCTAGTCAATCCCTATAATTGCATTATCTTTCAGATTGCTTTTGGCTTAAGAAATACAGCACATAGTTTTCTTAATGCAATGTTGCATTTTTAAAAGGTTGGTGTCCTCATGAAGAATAAAATAGTTTTTAAACCTGAAATATTTTTTGTTTTAAATTTTAGTCAAGGCTTTTAGAAATATGTTTGAATATGGCTATGAAGCTACACTAATTTTGTGTATATTTGAAAGCAATCACTTTAGTAATGATTAGATACTGTCAATAATTTTGCTTAGTACTGAGATACGAAGGTTGTTTTTGCCTAACTCTCTATACAGAAGACCAGGCAGACCCAAAGGTTGTTTGAAAAGAATGAGCTCTTACTACTGCTTATAATTAAGACTTAATTTAATTTGTCTACAGCCTTGCATAACTTCCCCTTTAAGGAGCCTGCTTCAAGCTGATTCTGTGTTTGTGCACGTTTGATTTTCACCTTAAATGGTCCAGTCATTTCTCAGAGTGATATTACAAGAAGAATCCTTTTTTGTACCTGTTACAAAATGTTAACATTTTCTTTATAATTACTTCATTACGAAGCTGTACTTCCTTTGTGATTCAGTGCAGGATAGAATAGTAGAAGGGTGTGGATTAGAATGGGCCTTAAAGGTCATTCAGTTCCAACCTCCCTGCCATGGGCAGGGACACCTTCCACTACAACAGATTGCTCAAAGACCCATCCAGCCTGACACTGAACGCTTCCAGGGATGGGACATCCGCAGGGTCTCTGGGCAATCTGCTCCAGTGCCTCACAACCCTCACAGTAAAGATTTGTTTTTCCTAATATCTAATCTTTAACCTTTCAGTTTAGAGCCATTCCCTCTTGTCCTATCACTCCATGCCCTTGTAAAAACTCCCTCTCCAGCTTTCTTTCAGGCCCCCTTTAGGTACTGGAAAGTTCCATAAGGTCTCCCCAAAGCCTTCCCTTCTCCAGGCTGAACAGCCCCAGCTCTCTCAGCCTGTCTTCACAGGAGAGTCGCTCCAGCCCTCTCATCATCGCACTTACCTGAAGACTCGGAAGTGCCTTAGGCTGAAGCTGTACCCCATCCAAAGGGCCTTACTCAGTTTCCAGCATTCAGCATTTTGTGCCATTTGAGACACTCTCTGCAGCCTGGCCTCNGTGGAATAGGGGGGGTAAATCACCTCCCTTCATCTGCTGGCCATGCTACTTTTGATGCAGCCCAAGATATGGTGATTTGAATAGTTAATTTGAAGACAATGAGAGATGGATAATCAGCTACTTCCTCTATTACCATGTTTCAGAGGTAAACTACCCTCCCCTTTAAAATGCTGTGCCTGGTTAATAATGGGAATGTCAAGCTTTAGCTTTCAACCTTATTGTTGGTGCACTTTATGCTGCTGGTTTCAAAAACTGCTTAATACCTGTATTAGTATTTTTACCTCATAGAGATGATTATACTGTGTAATCTCCTCTCAGTCTTCTCTTTGATATGTTAAAGTGATTGGGGTCCTAAAGTCTCTCTCTCTCTGTTTTTAGAGGCATTTTTTGCAGTTCGTGAATATTTTTGAACCTTTGAAGCATCTGCACATGCACTACAAATGACAGTGCAATATTTTCACTGCATTTCTTTGTTTAGAAGGAAGTGTGGTCCTTATGACTCTTTACTATCCATTTTATGAATATCTTCTAAAATGTTTTCTGCTCTCACTTCAGTTTGGGATCCCTTGCTCACAAGTAACAGATCTCCCTGGTCTTTGTCAGCACCAAGACAAACAAGTCGCCTTTTCTGCAAGGTCCAGTACTTCCATGCATGCTGCAGATGCATTCTTGTGGACTCTGAGACAGTGTTTGGGCATTCAGAGTTCTGAGCAGGACCCCTCAGCCGAGACATGTAATGTTTTATTAAGAACTTTAGTACCGAACTCGTGTGTTTCGGTTTTCGGTGGGTTTATTTTTGTGTGGTTTTTTTTTTTTTTCTTTCCTCTTTCCCCCCATTCTATTGACTTGTATTAATTCTTCATTTCTTTGTTAGAGTAAATCAAATCATCTTCTGCACATGTATGAACACAGTACGTAAGAAAGAGAATCTGCAAGGAGTACAGGACACACAGTAACATCATTCTTCTCTCCACAAATGCACTTCATGCATCTTCTTTTTTGGATAAGGCTGGGAACTCAAGGGGATTACACACAGTTACTAGGACATTTACTTTTTTTTTAAAACAAGTAGTTCTTCATTATAGTGAGGTCAGGTCTTTCATGTGCCAAATGCGAAACTTCAAAAACATGTTGGATCAGTAATTATTCTAAAGTGCTAAAAAAATTCCAGTAACTAATACACAGAGTCTGGATTATAGTCTTCATTGAATTTTCCAGGACTTTGTATATGTCAGCCATGATTACAGATTTCAAAAAGCCTATGGAAAATTGATAACTGAGCACATCTTCCACAAGCATATTTGCATAAATGTATCGTGACATATTTACTTACCATGTCTATTTGTTTTTTGGTTTTGTGGGTCACTTTTGAGCAGGATGACCTAACAATCCATCAAGAATACTAAAGTCTATAACTTAATTGTTTGAAATTGATTGTGGTACTGATTTAATATTTGAAGAAGGAGGATAAGACAGTAAACAGTGTGGGCAGACTTCAGCTCGTTTTCAGAGAGAAGCTTTAATGTAGTTTTGTGCCAAAATGAACCACAGATGTAAATGTGCTCATGCATTTTAGATAAAGGAAAGTATTATTCAAACTGAGGGGACTAAAATCAATTATAGGTTATATGTTCCNNNNGTTCCTTAGCAAACAGGTCTATCATTTCCAATTCAATCTCCTACAAAATAATTCCTAGGATAACTTCTGACTGGCTGAAGGCAGATGGAAATATTTCAGTCTTTTGGCAAACAAAACTAGTTCACAGTAGAGTCTCCTGCAGTGTTTTGTAAAGTGGTGGGTTTTGCAAAGCAATATTGGGTCCACAGAAAAATTTCCACCCTCCAATATTTAGAGAGAAATCTGTCCTTTTTTCGCTCAAAAGAAAAAAAATGCCTTTAACATGAGAATCAACGTGCATTTATATAATCAGACAGTTTACTGTGAAATATTCAAAACCAGAATAATGTGACAAATTACAGCTTTGCTGATTCTCTTGAAGTTTCAAAATTACAAAATTTTTATCCTGTTCCATGTGGTCTGTTAGTAAACATATTTCCACTGAATGTCCAACCTTGTGTTTTCTAGCATTGGGAGACATTTAATAACAAATGTAAATAAGTCACTGCAAAAGACCACCTTTCTGTACATTTTAGCTTTCATTTATATAAGGGAAAAATACATGGAACAGTCACATGCACAAAACCTTCCTGTATGCAGTCAGTTACTGCTTATTTTAATACTAGTTATTTTGAAAAATGAGCATTTGGTTAATACACATAAAATGTGAATTCTGATAAAGGACATAGGCCTTTAGTGGCCATAATGACTTTACAAAAGTGACTGAAGTCACTGCAGATTTACATAAGCCTTAGAAGAAAGTGGAATAGTTCTCAAAGTAACGTAGTGAGTTCCTTCATCTTACTTAATCCTTTTCACTGCAGCAGCTACTACAGCTTTCACACTGGTAATTGCTGTCAGTGAAGAATACTTGATTTCAGTTGCTCCTCAGAGCCCCACTCCCTGATACCAAATGATTTTGTGTAAAGTGGAGATCTTTTCTGATTATCAACAACAAACAAAAAATTAAACTGTATCTACTTTCATTGCTGTCTTAAAATATTGTTGTTTTTTTTTAACTTTGAACTTTTATTTGTTTGCAGGTTTCTTTTTCTGGAAAACTATTGTAGAATTTCATCATTTTCAGGAGTAAAAATCACTTAATTTTTTTTCCCAAACCATCATACAAAATGGCATTAAACGTCTGCCTGCTTAAAATATTGCAATATTTTGGTGGGTGTTGGTTTGGTTGCTTTTTTTTTCTTTTTAATGTGTGAGGTTTTTAGTTTGGCTTGTTTGTGTTGTTTTTTTTTTAACCTTTAGAAATATATAATTAACTTTGTACAGCATAATTGTATATACTTCTTATGTTTTAAATCACCATGATATAACCACAATACACTATAATATTACCAGCTAAGGATTTAAAAAGCTCATTATTCTTTGAAGGTGGACTTGGGCGTTGCTGTTTGACATAATTTCATTACTGATAGCTCTGCCATGATATCTTACTAAAATCATAGAATATGCTGAGTTGGAAGGGACCCATCAGGATCATTGAGTCCAACTCTTAGCCCTGTGCAGGACACCCCAAGAGTCACACCATGTGCCTGAGAGCAGTGTCCAAACACTTCTTGAGCTCTGTCAGATTTGTGCTGTGACCACTTCCCTGGGGAGCCTCTTCCAGTGCCCAACCACCCTCTGGTGAAAAACATTTTCCTGATATCCAACCTAAACCTCCCCTGGCTCAGTTTCATGCTGTTCCCTCGAGTCCTGTCACTGGTCACAAGAGTGAACAGATCAGCACCGGCCCCTCCGCTTCCCCTTGTGAG
>VYZQ01028263.1:9869-45412 GCA_013400655.1 Mystacornis crossleyi
ATTTAAAAATAACTTTACACTAATTTCCCACCTTAAAAACAACAGCAGCAATAAAAACCACTACTTTCTTCTTTCATTGCCAGATATCTGAAAACCTGCAACACTAACTAAAGTCTCTATTTTTCTTCTTCCTTTAATTAAAATGAAACAAACCCCNTCTTACTCTTCTGTTTATTTTATAAAGAATAAGGTTCAAATAAGCCCTTAAGAAGAGGGTATCATGTTCCCCCAAAGTGCTTTTGCAGGTATCCTCTCCTCTGGTCTATATTAGGCCAGCTCTGCCCACTTCGGGACAGGTAATATCTTTCTCTGCTAATTCACTTGCCTACTTCCATATTAACCTTTCCAGAGAAGGATCTGACGTCTACATATTTTTACTGTGTCTACTTCAGCAGGTCTACATCCACNTATTCTTCTAAAATCTCATTTCTTATGGTCGTAGCCAACACTATCTGTGGACCCTTCGAATGGTGCTGACTGTAAAAGGAAAATGAAAAATAAGAAGAAGTAATATGGCATTTGGGGCAAAAAGAAGGAAAAAAACCCTATAAATTAAAATACGTATTTGTAATATTACTGACTTTATACTTCTGAAGTTTGAAAATGTTTATGCAGAATTTAGGTTCATGTAAAATCAGGAGCATTTGAAGCACAGGATAAGCACTTTAAATGCAAGCCAAAGGAAAACAATATGCCCTTAGTACTATTTCCATTTAAACTGCTTAGCCACACACTTGCAGACATGAAACAATTCCGCTGAGGTCCTCCTGCACTCAGGAAATTCTTCCTGGGTCACTGACCATCATTTAAAGGGCACATCTCAGCCCAGTGTCCAGCGTGAGTTTTTCAAATTAGCCTACAGTTGCTGCCTCTGCAGTACACAATTGTGCTCAAAATCCCTGAGCTTTTCAGAAAGGCCCTTAAGCCCATTTAACATTCAAAAAAGAAATACACAAATATATGCTTACTGTATTTCACATGCTGTGCAAACACGCACACAGGTCCTATAAAAGTGAGACACCGTCTCCCTCCAAGGCTCTCTGTTAGGCTTGCATGCCTTTCTGAGGGAGCTGCTGTGATTCTGCCCAAGTGACTGGGGCCTGGTGCAGGAATCACTGTAATCCCGTGGCCTCTACTACATCCAGAAGGTCAGGCTAAATGATGTGCTCTGTCCTCAAAATCCTCTGAGTCCTTAATATTGAGGTAGGCATGGGAGAGCCTTTTGCGACGGTTGGTTCAGATAAACATCCTAACAGCATGATAGTGTTGGCTTAACCCCAAAGCTATGTCAGCTGTTTCTACTGTCCAGAGACCTTTGTGTACCAGGGATGTGAAAGTCCTGCCAACATCAGAGGCGTCTACTACAGAGCCCGCCTCGTCATCCCTCCTTGAAACTCACCTTTGCAGTGACACTTCCAAACCACTCAACACCCACGAGGCAGCCAGTGTGCTATCACTGCAACTTCCCAACCAAATCATAATCCGCTCTATATTACCTTGCTCTCCCTCCATCTGTTTGCTGTGGCCTCTCTCAGGCGTTCACATCTCCGAGCAGTTCGGGTCAAGGACCATCTTTTCATTTTGCATGTGGTAAGCACTTAGTAGTCCAGGACTTTTACCTTCAATTAGAACCTCCTGTGCCCATGGCAATGTATGCTATAATAAACCACCAACAGCAGCAGTCCTGAGGACTGGCCCAGCTGTGAAGTATGACCAGAGTAGCCCATGCCAGCCTCAAATTTCTTCAGGTTACCCACTCACTGTTGCTCACAGCACAGCAGAGGTGCTGCAGTGACACCACAGCAGTTTCAGCCCCCAACAAGAAGCATGACACACACCTCACAGACACAGACAGAAATCCGTGCCACCTCCTGAGCCATGCCCTTGTCCTTGGTCCCTTTGGACGCCACTTCCATCAGTTCAGTGCAGTCAGGACTGGAATCCTTGGGTCTGTGCCAGGAGTGAGCGGAAAAATCCATCAAGTTACTAATGTGGATTTAAAAATAACTTTACACTAATTTCCCACCTTAAAAACAACAGCAGCAATAAAANCTAATTCACTTGCCTACTTCCATATTAACCTTTCCAGAGAAGGATCTGACTTCTACATATTTTTACTGTGTCTACTTCAGCAGGTCTACATCCACGGAAAATTTGGTGTTCCTAGATTTTTGCTGGTGTCCCACGCAGGGATTAACTCCATTAAACCCAAGGCATATTCATATGTTTTCCTAAAGGCTTTGTAAGATACCAAAGCAAAGGGCTGCAATGGGATCCAGTTCTACTCTCTAGGAAGCCTTGTCTACTCACTCCACTGTAGACCCCAAGAACTTGGCCTTGAATATTGTGCCCACAGAAGCCCAGGTTTAGATCAAGGTTGTACGTGAGTAAATCTTTCTCTTTTCAGGACATTCAAGTGCATCCTTAGCTATGCATACAGCGTGTGTTTCAGCGTTGTCTGAAAAGGTTTGATTTCCCAAACTAGTGCTGCAATTCATAGGCAGGACTATGCTGCTCATGCAACTTTGATTTTCTTTTTTCCTCCTAAATCCTTTGTTTTACTATCACTGCATGTACACAGAAAGGCTTGCAAAGCACCCTTAAAATTATATAGGGTCTCTCCCATATATTTTACAGTTTCAATCTGATGATTTTTAAACCAGCCTGGTGATTTTGAGCTCCCTGACACTGTTCTTGCTTTCTGAGCCGGGGATTCAAACATGCCACCCGGCAAACACAGCACCAACCCAGGTTTTGTGGCAGAGCTGCCAGCGAGTCGTTGGGTAACACTCTTAAATCAGCCACAAACCAGCTGTCCCAGACTGTAAGGAAGCATGCTGGGCTGCTGAAGCTCTTCTCCTGAGCGGACATAAAATTGAGTCGAGTCCACTTGAGGGTAGGAATGCTGCAGGGTCTTTTGCACAAGCATGCCCCAGTGATCGGGAACAAATTCTTTCCTTTCAGTCTATCCCTCCGGATTCTATGCACAGGGTTATGACTGTATAAATATTCTAGGGACCTGGGAGTTGGGGGCTGAGTTAAGAAGTAGAAAGCCAAAGAAAATACATTTTAACTAGCAAGGACAGTTGCTTCTCCTCTTTCTGTCACCTTGTGGGCTTTTGCAATAGAAGAGATATTTTATTTGTATTTAATAAAGCCCAGCAGTAGAGCTGCTTATGAATCAAGCCGCATCATGCATGGAGCTAGAAAAAATATATATTGGGATTTTCTAGCTCGCTAGAGTTATTAATCTGGCTCAAAGCCTGCAGTAGGATTTAATATATTAAGTGAAATTGCAGGCCTTTGCCCCTGTCTTTTCGCTAAGACAACAACATACATACGCCATATTAGATTCCATTTTTTGTACATTTCAGATAAGGAGTGGATTAAATAATGAATGAGATTCCCATTAGCTTGAAATTTTGCTTATTTCAGGCAACCTCCTCCTCCCCCCCCCCCTTTTTTTTTTAATCAAAATGACTCCACTGTGGAATATTTTTGCATTGATTTGAAAGGATTTTTTTACGCACTCATTAAATTTGCATTTACACATCTGACAATACCCTTTTTTTGTGTCCCAGACACTGAACACTGCACTAGGAAGAAAAAAAAAAAAACACTCTCTGCTTTTGCCTTGAATTGTGTGAAATCTTTCTCTGAAAGACTGCGTACAGCTCAGAAGGTCTTTGGGATTCCCCTTTGCTTGACAAAGTCAAGAGAATGACTCCAGCATGGGTTTGAGGGCATCAGATTACAGGGGCTCACTGTAATTGATAAGAAACACTGAAGACACCGCTGCTTTCCATCCTGGATACCATCACCAGATTTGTATGGCACTGTCCCTTGCAAAGCACCTTCTGGTATTCCTGCCTCCAGGACCTCAAGAGCTGGCTTTCCACCACTCTGCTAAGAAATCTTTCCTTGGGCTGGTGCTGGAAATTTCCTCTTAAGTCCAGAAAGCACTAATACAGAACTGTGAAGTGAATTGATCACAGGCTGGAAGGCAGAGATTATTTACCAAGTAAGTGGCATGTTTTCCAATGTTTTTCTGAATATAAGCCCCTGCTATGAGAAGACAGCCACATCTTCTGCCGGAGCTGCCCAGGAAAAAGTTCAACCAACCCGTTTGCCTTTAGAAATATCAGCAGTAGCTGACCAGCAACTGGCTTACACACCACTTGAGCAGGCAAAATGGTCAAGATCTCTCCAAGTTACTACTGTGAGTGTTCCAAAGCCATTTATGATGAGACAAGGATTTTAGCCATCTTGGCTTCACATATTAGAGGGAAAACTTTCCCTTCTCTGCAGTAAACCTTTTATCCAATAGGGTGGAAAGTGATCCTTCCCTATTGCCTTGAAACACTGGATGCAGGAATCATTGTGCCACCATTCTCCCCTTCTCACTATGAAAATGTTATATAAATATTTATCATCGTTATCATACTCTTAACAAAATTCTCCTGATATTCAGCTGAAAATTTCCTTTGCTTAATTTCCTACTACAACTTCTAATAAATCTTCCTTTGTACTATCATAAGCAGTTCATCTCCTGCCTTGGAATTTACATCCTTGTATGTACATGGAGATAAATATCACACTCTCTTCCTCCCCCCTACCCCCAGCTATCCCTTAGCCAAGCTACACATATTTGGTTCTTTTTAATCTCTCCCCATAAGTCAACACCTCACAGGTCCTTCATCATTTTTGTGGCTCTTGTCTGAACTTCCTTCAATTTGTGCACATCTTACTGATGAGAAGAAGCCAAAATGGAAAAAATGGGATAAAGCCACTTTCTGCTACGTGTACTGCAGACTTGCTACTGACACTGTGCAAGCATCTCTCCACAGGCCATGGGGCAGGGGCAGGTGTTCTGGAGGCTGGTTCTTCCACCAGGATATTCAGCTGACAGGACACGACACTCTGAAACTTCATGTGAAAATAAACCTACCCTGGTCTTATACTAGCCACGGATTCTTTTTCCTCCCAGTCACAAAACAAAACAAAACAAAACAACACAACACAAAAAACCCCAAAACAAAACAAACAAACAAACAAAAAAAAACCCCAAAAAATCCTCACACAAAAACAACAAACCCCAACGAAATACAAAAGCAAAAAACCCCAAACCAAACCAAACAAAAAACACCTCCAAAAAACCCCACAAATAGAAAATGTGATCTACTCTTAGGAATAGGAACTAATGAGCAAGGTATTTAGGGAACAACCACACCTCTGTCCCTCCCTTCTTCTCTTAAATACCCTTCTGGTCCAGGACTGTGCAAATCAGTGACAAAGGAAAAGGTCCTGAGTGACTGCATTTCTCTTCATTTTAGGGAGCTGCAGGCTTGGTTCACTAGAGCAGATAAAGCACTGAGATCCTCAGCCAGGCGTGCAAATCCTTTCTTAGCTATTGGGATATACTGGCTTCTCTCAGGCTGCTTAAGGAGCAAATGCAGTCAGCACAGTAATGACCTACCACCCAACACATAATTATGTATTTTCACCATCGCAACATCCTCAAAATATTCTTTTTGAGTCAGAAAATCTCTGTGTTGGGTGCCGCACAGGCGAGGCGCAGAGCAAACAGCCAGCTGCCTCTCCACACACACAAACTGTTTCGGCTCAGTGCCAACAAATGGCAGAGGTGTACAAAAGGACAGTTTTGTTCAGCCTGAAAATCAGTGATTTCCACATGGTGCCAGCTGACTATGGTTACTAGAGTTTTATTTACAGCAGTATGAGAGCTTTTTAATTGTGCAGGAAATAAACTACCAAAGGACTCCTCCCCTTTATCTCCTTTTTGCAGAAGAAAGATTTAGTTTACAAATCTAGCCTGTAACAGATCCTTTGCACTTTTATTTTTCCACCCAAAGATATACTGATTATTTACAAACACAATTAAATGTGGAGAGGAGGGACGGTAAATTACAGGTACTCAAGAGAAAGGTCTACCAGCCCAAATTTAAAAGCTATATTCAGTGAGTATAAAGTGCAGCAGTTCGCATGCACTTTAGTGCACAACCACTTTGCAGAAAGGGAGTGAACAGGGTAAAAATCATAAAGAGTTGGAGAAGTCAAGTCACCTGGGTTCTTTCATGTTTCAGTCACTGTGTGATAATATTAAGCCATTTACCATCCTTGGAATTCAGCAATTTTGCACATAAACAGGCAGATCTTCCCTCTGCAGAATTTTTTAGAGGTAAATCAAACATATTAGAGAGGGCAGGGTGAGAGGCAAATGAATGACCTATGTTTCCATGCCACCCTTTATTCCTACTTGGCTTACATGTGGACAGTTTAGGGGTACATTCAGAAGTGTGTGCCACACGACAAGAAGGTTTGTTTCTGCAGTTAGGTTGAACTTCCCACTGATCAGGATGGCCGGGTGTCTCCTTGGACCCTGATGTGTCTGCCCAGGTATCACCATGGACTTGCACTAACAGTTCAAACTACTCCTTAGAGCTAAGTTCCCACACATTTTCACTGCTGTCCTCCTTGGCTGTGGTCCCCAAAACTCCTATTTAGGAACTGCATTTGTGTGGTGGTGGTGAAAAGCCTCCACATTACAACAGCCGGAGGAGAACCCACTGTGCACTGTGCTTTCTTGAGTCCCATGGCTCGCTCCACTGATGGGCACATCCAGGTCCTCTCAGGGCTGGCCAGCTGTCAAAAACAGATGTGTCATGAATTGGAAACAAAACCCAGAGCAATAGGGTTAATATCTAACAGCCTGAGCCAGAGAGACTGTGGGTCTGGGCGAGGCATACCTGAGGTGGCAGCTGCAGAAGCTGAAGCCAGTCCTTCTTAAGGTTAGACAAGCTTCAGCAGCAGCAGTTTGGAAGACCAATAGGTTATAATTATGCATCAATTAGATATGTCTAGCCCTGCCTTGCAGCTGAATAGAGACACACTTTCCAGATCCCTACCAACAACTGCACTGTAGTAGCATTTTCTTGATAATCATTTTCTGCCATGTGAAGTCGATATATAGAGCAAGAAGAGAATGGATAGATAGAAAAAACTGATTTTAATTTGCATGAATGTTGGCAAGAAGGTCAGTGAGAGCAACAAGGTGAGGGGAAGCTCTTTCCACTGCCAGATTTGAGCAAAGTCTTCCCTGTGTTTCTTCTTCCTTTCCTTGCAGAAAAGAGACCCCTCTGTAAATCTCAAAGGCAGCAGAACTCTTTTGTAAGAAATCAGGAAGTGAGTAATAAATACAGCTCAAAAGCAAAGAAGCTGAGCTAGCAACTACTATCAGATTGTTCAAAAACTGCTATTCACCCAATAAAAAGGGACGGGAGGCGGGTGGGAATGGGTGAAGGGAGACTCAACTGAAATGAAGACAAATAGATAAAAGTAACTGTCATTTGCTTTCATTTTGTGTTCATGCTATGTTCCTGTTTCAGACTCCAGAGTCATACACTACTAGCTCTATTTTCATTTACACACCAGAAGAAGAGCTGTTGGAAAGACCTGCTCTGCCCCAGCACCACAGTGTTGCTGGAACATCCTTCTCACCATGCACACGCTGTGTTTGTATGGCTCCTCTGACATGCTCTGGGGGAGTTCTGGGCAGTCCCCTCCATGTCTGGGCCTTTCATGGTCCCTGTGCATGTCCCAGCAGTGGCATCAAAGGAACAGGGGAGAGCAAAGAAAACAAAAGAAACTGGAAGAGGCTTCTTCTCTACTGTTCTCTCCTTTTCTCCCACCACCTCTGTGGGTGGCCATGGAAGAAAAGATATCCTACTGACTGATCATCTATCCTAGGGTAAAGTAGTTCTCCATATTCCAAAACCCTATTGGGGAAAATCATCCCTCCTGCTCCTTTCTGCAAGGGCAGAGTACACTTTTTATCCCCTGGATGTTGAACACTAGGTTCAATTAAGTGATGCTTTTGCTCAGAAGAGCAATGGAGATGAGCCAGAGTTTATTCTTCCTTTCAGACATCTGACTAACAGACCTTCATAACAGGTATATTTATCCCAGAATTAAGGAAAAAAAACTGTTCATATAAGGTCATACAATCAATGCTGCCTGGAACAGGTTTTATTTTCCTTCCTTTATCTTTTCCAGGCAATATCTGCACACCAATATCTTTTCATACCAGTACCAGGTTCTGAAGGGTAGGAAAAACCATGTAGTGCCACAGGAACAAAAGTCATCCTGACTTCGAATGGTGGTTGGAAAAGCTGTGGGCTGGGAACACTGGATTTCAAGAGAGGCATCAGTTCAAAGCTTATAGGGAGCTGTGACCACCATTCTGCACAGAGATGACAAAATTGTTGGTACCTTTCCTGTCAATGATGCAAAGCCTCTCAGGATATTGCTGATCAGTTACTTGGTAGGTCCTCATCACTGTGCAGCAAGTTATAAGCCACTCCCACTGAGTGCTCATAAAAATAGTTTTGTCTTGAATTTGAAAAGAAAATTATATTTAGCCACAACAGTGATATAGGAGACTCTAAACTCAGCAAAAGCACTTTTCGTTTCCCCCAGAGGTTCACCATAGATTTCTTTCAAGAGGTCCTTTCAACTCTCATTTCCTCAGTGTCCCCACTCACACACTGGGGAAGTAACAATTTTCACTCTCTACCCAGAATATTAGCAGCCTCAGCACACTGAAGACTACAGTTGCCATCAAATCCTAAGGAAATCTGCTACTGTTCTCATCAAGTTGCCTTTCTTAAGCAAAATGCTTCACATTTTCCCAAAACATTAATATTTCAGAAAACTTTGGAGTACTGAAATATTTTATAATGTGAGAAAATTGTATTACCAGATTTTTCTTGTTTTCACAAAGAAATAACTGGGTGTATCCACAGACAGACTAAATCAGTGAAACTGTTGATGTCACTGTTGCAATAATCAGATTATTATACACAGGGAACATTTGGCCCCCTGGTAATCACTGCAGACTTCTCTTAACCTGCCCCCTTTTGTTTTAAACACACCTTTACGGGTCCTACAGGGACACTGCTTGCTGGCTCCCTGGTGGAAAGTTGTCCTGCTTTTATGAAGTGTGAAAGTAGTTTCTTTCCCCTCACACTTCTCTATTATTTGAAGCTTAGCCCCTGGGAGAATGCACAGCTCTTCAGATCAGACCCAGAGGAAAGTGTGTCATCAAGAGGAAAAATTTTGCCTACTTAAAATACCTCATGACATTATTTTTAATATCTGCAAAAGGGTTAATGGCTTCCTCCTTGAATTGAAGGTTTCAATGCCCACTTGTAAAGGTCATCATAAATCTGCCACAATTATCAGTTTCTCATCCCACGGCACCTTTGTCAATCTGTCCATAGCTCCTGCCCAGTGAATTCAGTTTCAGAAACTTGAATCCTTCCCTTAGTAGTACTCAGAATACCCAACAAATTAGGATGAAATAATGAATACAGTCGGGCTAGACCCAGCTAATGACTCTTCAAGTCCAGAACTTATTTCAGGCAGTAATTAGGAGATGTTTGTGGATGAAGAAATAGAAAGAATACAAGTCAATCCCCACTAGCCAGAGCCTCTTATCCTCAGGAAATCAGCAATTATGGAAATTTCTCAGAAATGGGTTACATGGGTAACCATACCTGAGAGTCACCATAGGTGTCTTCTCTGGAAATTTGCCTAAACCAAATTTGCCTAGTGCTCTTATTTATTGAATTATGTAAATCTTCCACTCCATGAGTACCTCTTGATTTTCACAATGTCCTGAAACAATTGGTTCAACATTTTGCCTATTGCATGGGGAAGACTTCTTATTTTCAATAGAGAAGCTTCCACCTCATACTTAGATCTTAATGACTCCACTCCAAGCCATCCAGAGTTACCTAACTAATTTCTCCTCTCTTTGTCTCAGTGCACTCAGGACTGACTGTACATATCCTGGACCTTTCAATGATACAGGTATTTTTCAAGGACATGGCATTTTTCTAAGCTAAGCGGCACATCCTCCGTACACTGTGAAATCTTCAGAAATAATAATTGCTTTTGCAAAGTATGAAGCCAAGCTAATGAAGCTTGGCTTGCTACAGATTTGTATCTTAGGCCTCCCTTACTCTCCCATCTCGATAAGCCAGCCTCCTCCGTAAGTTCCCTTCTGTCCAAGAGCCTGTGAGCTCTGTGGCTCATGCAGGGTGTGACACATTCCAGCTGCTACCTGGGTGCAGACTGGAGCTGCTGCTCTGGCTGGACTCTGGCCACCACCTCCTCAGAAAGGAAAGGCACTGCCAATTTTTACATGACCACTGCCAATTTTTACATGACCACTGGAACCACAATTATCATCAAGAGTTTCGAGATATTTTAGATGTGTTTGAAACCAACTGATAGGTTAAAAATGTCTTGGGGGATTGTAGGTGGAAACGGGGGTAGCACGAATGCAGGTGAACAGATGTGGGTGGGCTGTGTGAATGAACAGGCTCTGTTTTCTTCAGAAACAAGACCAAAACCAGCTCAAATCCACGCAAAATGAAGTTTACTTCAATCCATTCTTCCCAACAGAACACTCCACAGCTGGAGCCAGTCTGAATGTTTACTGAATGCCCTTGCATCTGTACAGCCTACTGCAGCTGGGCAAGCAGGAGTGAGAGGGGGCAGAGCTTTGCTCTAGCCCTTTCTGAAGTCTGGGGTGAGCCCTTTTCTCAACAGGGAGCAAATCCTTCCTCTCTCTTTTGTGTCCAGTGTGTCAGATGCCTCCTCTCTCTATACCCACTGATGTTCCCTTCTGAAGAGCAGGAACAGAGATGAAACTCCAGTGGTGGCACATTTCTGAATCACAAAAGTCCTCCCAGAGTCAATACGAAGAGGACACATCTGCTTCCAAAGTTCCTAACTGTGGGGAATTCCCTATCAGCATATTCCCATTTTTAATTCTTTGAGTGGGTAAATATTTGGGTGGGTCAGTAGGAAATAGAAGAGGTCTGAGAAATTTAATCCTGTGTGTTTGCCAAAACATACCACAAAATCTTCAAACAGAAACAGGGGTATTTGAAAGAAAAATGAGAGAGAAGGAAAATAAAGAAGGCTTGGAATGGGTATCTTTTCACAGCTACTACTAATTTTCAAATTGAAAGGGCTGCAAGAAAAAAAAAAATCGCATCAAGAGCTAAGATAGTGAGAGGTCTCAGTTCCCACCATGCCCAACGGTTGGATCCCACACCTTCTCCCTCTCTGAAGTTCTACTGTTTGAGATATTTCTTCCAGGTCTAAATATAAAAAACAACAAAAGCAGTTGATTATGATGACAGTAAAGAAACAGGAGTGTCCTTTTCCTCTAAAACGCAGCCTGACTATAGTAGGGAAAACTATATTATCCCAACTTAGACTCTGTCTGTGCCCCAAAGGTTCTTGCCACATTTCCTGCTACAGGTTTAAAGCAGCAATGTGCATCCTTCACAGGTTTCTCTCTCTTTCTCCCACTTGCAAAGTTACCACCTGAATCAGCAGGTCCTGCTTCAGATAATCTCTGTTTCTCCCCTTCTTCCTCTTAGTCTTTCTTATCCCCTCTATCAGAAAGTGTAAAACAATGGCCCTTTAGGTCAAAGTCTTTTGTTTAAATCTCTGAAAAATGAGACTCAAAATGGATTTTAAAAAGGTCAGAGATCTAAGCTTCCAATTCTCTGTGAACATGAAAAGCCTGAATCTGCTCCAAGATTCCACTGAGCAGAAAGACAGGGATGGGTAAAAATTTACATGGAACTGCTGTTCCTGAATCTGCTTTATCATTTCCCCCATCTTCCCCACCTACAGCCTCCATATAGAAGCCACAGCAGCTTCCCTCTGCAAATCACAAAAATCAATAGTGAATGGGGAAATTTGTATTCTTCCCCTCCATGCCTCACTCTCTATTCTCTTTTTCTGTAGTGGCAATGCACAATACCCCACTGAGATACCTACCCTTAAAGACAGCTAAAACTAAAAAGAAGGGGAGAAAGAAAGAAATAAAATTTAAAAAACACCCCCCTAAACAAACAAAAACAAACAAACAAACAAACAAAACCAACAAAAAACCCCCTGAAAATAAAAGATGGGGACAAAGAAAAAAAGCTGCAATCATCCAACAGAGAACATATTTCACAGACTTTAAGGGGTTCAAATCACAACTGTACCTGATCACTCATTTCAGAACCAAATTTACCCACACAAACTTGGTGTTCTTTTCCTGTTTATTACTGTAAGTTATTGCTCTCTGAAATGCTGACTCATGAAACTCAGCTTATGGAAAACGTTCTGTATGTTAAGGCAGCAAATCCTCACACTATCTCAGCTGCTGCAGTTCATGTCTCTCCTACTACAAGTGTCAGCCAGGACATAAAGCAAGGGATTTGGTACTCTGGGTTTCTTATTCTTGCTCCTAACACTGATGATTTATATGATACTGGGCACAATGCTTTAAATTAGACTTCACCTTTATCTATCTAGTTCTCTATAAAATCAGAATTGAGCACCCAGGACTCTCAAAACCAAACATTAAGACATATGAACTGCTTCCCTCAAAATGTAAGATTTTTATAAGTTACATTTTTCCTTAATTTTAAGTGTGCAGAGGTTAGAAATTTATTCCTAGAAAAAATATGAAATGGAAACTCAGCTTCTTATACAAATATGTTTCTAGCAGGAGAAGCTTTATGGAAGGTCCAAATAGCATTATGAAAGTGGAAAATATATGCAGACTCAGAGAAGGGGAGAAGAAGAAATGGCAGATCCAAAATGCTGTCCCTCAACAGAGGAGTTGTCAGGTCTCAACAGTTAATGTTGTCAAAAGTGCTTTGGAAGACCCTCGGGAGAAAGGTGCAAAAAAGTGCACAATGGTTGTTATTTGCTTTCTGAAAGCTAAATATCACGTTTTAAAGGCCAGAAATGCATGAGTCCAGAAAGGTTGAGGCACCAAGAGGGAATCTCTTCCAGCAAAGCCCAAACAGAGTAGAACTGGAGAGACTTACTATTTACATCTGCTTTGCAATTAAGCAACAGTGCAAACATAATGCTACAGCTTCCCTCAGCTCAGTGCTAAAGCTCCTGGTCCCCACCCTGCGTGGGTCTCCTGCACATACTTAACTTGGGTTTCATTGAGTTCAAAAGGATTACTCATGCATGTAATGTTATTCACACGAGTGAGTGCTCACTGGATTCAGGGGGGAAGAAAGCAACCCTTTTCAAAGATTCAGAATATTCAGCAGCCTTTATTATTAATTATTACTCTGATTTACTTTTCGTTTAATATCATGCTGCATTTCTCCTTCATATTTTATAACCACACACACACACAGATCAGCATCTGCCACTGTGGATTTCAGCAGGAGCAAACCCAGTAAGGTACCACGAGAAAGACTCTTCCCGATTCTAAGTCTAGGTCAACAAAACCTAGGAAGCCCTACAAATCACACCTGACAGAAACCTCCTAAGTGATTTGAGTCAACAGGGGTCTGGATTAGGTCCGGCTGGGAAATGGATTTTTCTATATGCTCAGATAGAGAAAAAGAAAGATCAAAAAAGTAGCATTTTTATTGGATTGAGTCTATGGGAAGCATCAATTTTGCATTGAAAATCAAAATTATTTATTTTTTCCAAAACTTGATTTTCTTCACTATTTCCCCTTTTAATTTACCAATGCTAAATCATTATTTTCGGGGGGTGAGAAAAAAGTATTTTCATAAAAAACTAGAAAGATTGAATACCTAATTTTTCCCAAACACAGCTCCAATAAAACATTTGTGCTAATCCTAATTTGGAGACAATTTACAAATAATTCTCTTCATTTTTGAGGTCCTTCACTCACTCTTTCCAACTGATACCTTTTCTGCTAGAAAGCTGGAAAAATCAGACCTGCCTATCTTTTGTTACATGAATTCTCACTGTGTTTTCAAGCTTGCCTTGCTGTTCTAACACATCTCTGGTCTTACACACCTTCAGAATAACAAAACATGGGGCTTGGAGCTGGGCAAGAAGTTCTGTCTGTAATGGATATTCTCAAATGAGCTATCTTTCAGAAATATGGGGAAATGTCAGTTCCAGGGACAAATTTATTTCGTGACAGAGCCAGGCTGAGGACCCTACAGTCCCTTAGCACTCAGAACACACTGGTAGGGCCACCTTGTAACTGAGAGGAGGTCTTCCCTGTGGAAATGGGGTTAGGGTTGCTGTCACTTCCCAGAGTGCAATCCTGACAGAGACTCCCACGTGCTTTATTCAGACTGGGTTGGAAAAATCATGTCCTTCACAGGAAATATCATCAAGTTTGTGCGCAGGAAGCTTTCCCCAGGGAGAATGAGGCACTTTCCACTACCTGTCCAGGGAAAGGAGAGACCTCCAACACCAGGATATGCAAACACCCCTTCCTGATCCTCCTTTAAAGGCGGAGTGATCTGCCCATGTCACGCACTAAGCCAGTGGAAGTCTACATCTTCCGAGTCCCGTCCCAGTGCCTTCTCCACAGCTCTTCCCTTTGTTTGAGCTGATGCCCTCTATACTGACAAGCCCAACTTCCAGAGCCCTCCTGGCCCCGTCTGTCACCCCAGCTGAAAGAAACTCCATTCAGGCTGTCCAACTTGGGGCAGCACGAGTAAGCAGAGCTCACAGATGGTTAAATGCATTTGACATTTCACTGCAGGGCCTGCAGCAGAAATCCTTGCCTGCTGTATCCGGAGCCCTGGATAGGAGCGAATCAAGGCTCGTGGCTCCAGCGCTGTGTGTGCACACTCTGCTGTGAGTTAATATTATTGGCTCGCCCCTCAATCATGCCTTTTCCAGCTAGCTGCTCCTGTCAAAGCACATCTCATTAGGCCTGAAGGCTCAATGAAATGGAAATTCATGTTTAAATTTAAAAACAACATATTGACCCTGGGAGCCAGTGATGTCTACATTTTTAATAACTTACTGAGAATAAAAGGAGTGTATGTGTATGGAGGGAGGGGGAGGGCAGGGTGGCAAGAGGAAAAGGGAACGTAGAAGTGGAGGGAGGACGAGTGGACAGGGCAAACAGCCAGCCAAGGACTCTGGTCCTCTACACTTCCCTCCAGCCCCATTCTCACTTTTTTTGTCCCTCTTGCTGTGTGGAGAAAGAGCTCAGGCTTCGCTTAAAGGAACCTCATAGCCTCAAGGGGAGCGCGTGTCCCTAATCTGATGCTGAGGCAGGGAGGGAGGAGGAGAGCCCTGTCTCTGCACACACAGACAGGCATGCCCCTCCACAGGCACATGCACACACACGTGTGAGCCCCGGGCCCCGAGCCCCGAGCATCCCAGCGAGCTGCACTCCGCTGGTACAGAGGAGTAGTGTGCTGCAGAGCGCGAGTAAACACGGAGCCTTTTGGAGGAGGACGTGAAGACAGCTACACTGCATGTGACTCGCCATGTGGCACAGCCCCGGCCCCCCTACGCCTCTCTCTGACATCATTCCCAGGCAGGCACGTACAGCTCCTGCCACCACGACGGGTTAGGTAACCTGGGGGGGAGGCAGACACAGCGTGTCTTATCCTGTGTGATTACAGGAGGAGTGATGCTCGTTTCTGCTGGGCTTTACTGTTCCCTGGGAGCACCCAGGGAGCTGGGGATGGGGAGGCAGATGTGGAAGGTCCTCTTGTTGTGTGATCACTGTGGCCCCCATGGCAGTGTTTTGTGGTTTTTTTGAAAACAAGCGATCTGACAACGTCATCTTGGCTGGCATCCAGCTTGGGGAATCACAGGCTGTATGGATAAACCTGCTCTGGCTGTTGCATCTCCAGACAGAAATGGGTTGCTGTGTTGCTGCACTATATCATGAGTCTCCTGGTGGAAACTACATCTTAGCAAGAGGTGAAAGTCAAAATTGCTAATATCTGGGGAGACCACAGAAAGGTGAATTTGCAACAAGCTTTAGAAGGTTGTATGGAATTGCTATAGAGGAGAAAAGTATGCCTATCAAACTAGGGAGAGCTGAGATCACTTCCCAAAGAGCTCGCTGATTTCTCCTATGCTCCCCTTCCTTTCTCAACTCAGTATTCCAAGAGTACTGAGCAATCCTCTGGCGATGTCTCTGGTCTTTGACTCAGCCTTAGTCTTCTGTCTGGCTCAGAGGGATGTGCTCATCTATGTACCAAGAATATGAACAGAGCAGGATGAACACTTCCTGACCTACATTCCCACAAAGCTGTCCACCGCAATCCAAACTAGCCCTAAATACTGTAGGCATGTGAATTCCCCATGTTTTCCTCACCTATAAAAAGATATCTCCTATGTTCTACCACTTATCCCTCCGTTGTCCTGAAAATTACCTTGTCCTTACTCCCAGACTGCTTGCCATTAGCCCTCAGTTCTGAACTGTGTTTCCTATCTTTCTTATTTGCCCTCTTTGAACACGCTGATAATTTCTCCAGCATTCTTCATTTTTATACTGACGGTTTTTGTTTCATACTGTTGCCATTTTCCAGATGTGTTTAGAGATTGTGTTCAAAGAGTTTAAGGCCAGATTTCTGTAATCTCTCCTCGTTAACATGATGCACCACAATTTCCACTCACTTACTGAACACCTTGCCCTTGGCTAAAGCATCTTTTCTAGGGAGGAATCCAAATGTTGATTTGAAAACTTCAAGCACTGAAAAATTCACCCATTTGAAGTTATGACAAAGTTCAATTACACTCATTGATTAGCAAAAAAAAAAAAAAAAAGAAAAGCATACCTTACTTATCATTTTTGTCTGGCTTGCTTTCACAGGTGTTAGTCCTTGGTGTCGTTTTCCCTGATAAACTAGAGATAGTTTGTTCACATCATCTAAGCTATGACACTCTTAAGCACTTCTCATCTTTTGCAAGCTTGCTCCATCTGCCTCACCTTCTCTTTAATTGCTCGCCGAGTGATTCTCCATCCCTAACAGCTTTTTCCTCGTGTTCCAAATACCACTACAAGCCATGTCCTGTTTCCTGTCACCCAGGACACCCAGCTGCCCTGGTGAAGAGTGGTTCACGTACGTAAGGACTTGGTGGTGGTGTTTCAGACTGGTATGTAGGGGCTGTGAATCCTCTCTGCAGGTCAAATACCAGGTACTCTGGAGCATCTTCAGTCAGGAGACTGCACATCTCACCAGAGGGCTGCAGAAGTCCTTGGAGCTCCTCCCACAAGCAGAAGAAGAGAGAGGGGACAGAAAATCTGCAGGGGTCACATGCAAAAGCTATTAAATAGCCTTTGGGCTTCTATTTTATTTATTTATTAAGCTAGACGAGGAGCACAAAAAGGTATGGAGACACTTTGTTTCTCAATTTGTGTCTATTATCTATTGCAATTTGACATAATGTTTCCACAGTTCTCCTTAATATCCCACTGCATATAGAATGTGACTAGCTCCACCATCTAATGTGACAGCTTAGGAAGATTAAAAAGAAAAGCTAAACTAGCAGTAGTTGGAGATGAGGAAAAGTAGCACATTTATGAATAATTTCAGCTGAATTCTAACAACATTGCATTCCCTGGACAGGACACATTTATTATCTTATTCACCATGACTACTGCAACATTAGTGATTTGTTACTGAATCAATTATTAATTCATATGAGTGAATAAGGCTCTGTCACTTAACTCTTCAGCTGACCGTGCCCACTACACACTGATTGCAATTTTTAACTGTTTTCTCTCCTCTTATCTTTATCCTCCCTGAGTATCCATATTGAAACAGAATGATGTTTTCCATTTCAGAAATTCGTCTGACAAAAGCCACTTGTTTTCATTTTAATTGTGTGACTCCCCCCTGGAAAGCTCACATTTTGACACACCAGCTCGGTACTCAAATTACCAAGGAGTCAGCTGGTTGGGTAATGACTCGATTTGTGAAAGAGACTGGTTAAGAAGACACACAAATAAAGACACCTTCCCTCAAAAGCTTCTCGTGTTCCCAACATTGTAGTCTCAGGAGCGAAACTTTTAAATGGTTTGATGTGTTTGGTCACCAGGATATTAAGCCTGCTAGAATAATATATTAAAACATACAGATGGCAGAGTTTATCCTCCAATGGCGAGACACGGGGACAGACAAGATCATGGACTCAATCAAGGCCACCAATCAGAGCAGAAGCAAAGATACAAGTAATATCCACACCATCTGATCTCATGCTTGCAGCTAATACCACTCTGTCTGTCAGCTAGCTAGAGAACTAGGCAACAAATTTGAAGAGATGGACTGTAATCAAGGCTCTGTCACGGACTTACTGCCATGGGCAGTGATGGTCATGTCTGAATTTTGTCACCCTACTGCCTTTGAGAAAAGACACTAGGAGGAAAAGGGTACATCCTAAAATCTTCCCAGTATCTATTACAAGCCATTGAAATGCCAGCCATTAACTTATTCCTTGTCATGTGCAGAACACAGCCTACCTCTCAATGGCCATTGGCAGAAAGTAAAACCAACCCTTTTAACAGTTACTGTTAATGAAATATATTGTGATTAGGCACTAAGCTGTGCTTAAACCTCATGTGTATGGTGACAGAAGAAGGCAACTTCCAGGCCAGGAGTAGTTTTTATCTCAAATTCTCCCACAGTCCAGCGGCTCGTCTCTTACTAACACAGGCAAGATGCACCCTTAGCTGCATTCCTGGTCCTCCCAATCATACTGTGTCACCTCAGGGTGGCAATCAATTGGCCCTTCGTGTTGACCGAAACAGTCACTCTTGTACCAGTGAAGGATGAACATGTAGCCACCTGTCCACTCCGACAAGCAGCAAAATCTTGCCCTAAGGAAAGGAAAAGGTTCCATCATCCCATGAGTGTTCTTGGATCTGTCAAAAAGCTTGAACCTATTCATGTTCATCATTCTACAGCACTGTCTTCAGAGAATGCTATAAAATGATATGGATGGTCACCAAGCACCAATATGCCTGCTGAAACTTGCTGGTTTTCTTAGATAAGAGAGTGCCTTTCACATCCCAACCCTTTGGAAACATTGAAGGATTTTCTTGTTCCAGTACCCCAGCTTGGAGGCAAGCTGGGGGCCAGCTGGGATTATTTTAGAGGGTGCTCCTGTTATAACTTAAGTAGTTCCTTTGAGTTCTGTGTTAGCCCACTTCATAGTTACAAGTTGTATCTCTGTACCCCTGTTACTGTGGCTATCGGTTCCCTTGAGTTGTGTTCCTCCAAGTTGGCCAAACTCCTTCCCCCGCCTCCCAGACAGAGACTCCCTTTCCCTCTCCACCCACCCCCTGCCCCTTGGGCAGAGAGTCCCTGTCAATCCCTCCAAGGCACACCCTTCTCTCAAGAAAGTTCTCCCTCACTCGGTGTGCCATTGGACTGCATCCCTTAATCCCTCCCCTGGGATCACCTGGTTGGCCATTACCCTATCAATCTCCCTTGAGTCCACCCCTTTACTCCCTTCTCATTGGCTCCTGACCTTGCCCTCCTCTTGTGTAAGAATCCCTGCAACGCGTGGGATCTTGGTTTTTGTCACTGAAGCCTTCAAAAGAATGAAATTCTTGGAGCTCGTACAAAGACCCCTCTCTCAGTTCTGTGCCCCTGGGCGATTCTCTGCTTCGTCGGGTGGCAGCTTGCCGCAGTCGGACGCGGTGGGCCTTGGGCAGCCGCACCGCAGCGTCTACTTCATTTTCTTTTTCTCCTTCACTCTGCCCTTCTCAGTCCCTCACCAGAAAAGTTTCAGCAGAAGTGATTAAGTTTCAAGACAACGAAAAGTGATCTGGTGTTAAACTTAAGCCAAGACCTCTCAAAGGGACTTGTGTATGTTTACTGAGAAATTGGTTAGCAGAATATAGAAAAAAATGTTAGTTTCTGTATCATACCTTTGAAGCACGTTGACATAAGGCCATCCTTCAGCAGTGATGGATGAAAATAAAGTGCCTTCCAATATCTATCACAGAGGGACTGAGTCTCTAACAATGACACGCTGGTATTCTCTGGATTATCAGAATTGCCTGGGTAGCATAGGTCAGTACATACAAAGCCAGGAAGATAATGCTGAAATCAACAGAGGTCTTCCAATTGACTTTACTGCTCCCTCAAATGAAGCTTTCAGGGCATATGATTCACACCCTTACTACCAAACTGCATTTCTCTCAGTACAGTGTACACTGACTGTCAGTACAAAACCTTAATAGCCAGGTTTTCCAAGATAGCACTCACATGAAAAATTTCCTCAAATTATGGTTTGTAGTTCTTTAATGAGAGACCAGAGAAGCAAAATAACATTTTTAGGGAGGTGATTGTACACTGTGCTTACTCACAGCTAATGTCAGGCTGTTCCTCTCAGTGTTATCACCTGATATAAAGGTTTCTACTGCCATAAAAGGACTAAAGGCATCCAACTTACAAATAAAATCTCTCTTCCCCCATCCTCCTTTGAACTCCCTGTCCAAGCCTTGAGCACCACAAGAACTAAAGTAAATAGCCTAAATGATGACAGGTCAATTAGAGGATTGAAATCATGTCCAATTTCATAATCTGAGGCGTTATAAGTAACACAGAAAGGATTTGTCTACACCCACAAGAGTAAATATTTGATTTTTATCTTGACATTGTCCTTTCAAGGAAAGTCAGAGAGGGGAACAGAGAAAGATATAGAGAGGATACTAATGCATTGAAAAGCCAATGTTTTATGGATAACGGTGAGATAGCAGAGGGAGGGTGACACCAAGTCCTTCTAATTGTTAGAAAATGGGACCAGTCTTTACAAAATGACCCATTCTGTCTACTAAGAGGGGTTTAAAAAAGCCTTGATTAATTACTCGGTGTGGCATCAATCTTCTGATACAGTCAAAACTGATATTTCTGCCCCACACATGGGCAGTTCCACAAGGTAGGACATGGACTGACATTCAAATACAAACACAAATACACATTGCATTGCTTGATTTGGTCAGAGGAGTGTATTTGAGATAGTCACATGAGGAGGTCAATAGTAAAAGAAATCATGTTCAACCATCTACAGTCCTATTACAGACAAAAAAAAAAAAAGATTTCTTTGCTTTTATTGTCAACTTTTTGTTGTTTTGTTCCAATTTTCCCCCCACACCTGTCTCAGTATTCTTCAGTATTCCAATTCTCTCTTGGTTTGACAAAGAAAAGGAGATTTAAGCCTTAAAAGTAATTTGCAAGAATTTCATTCCATGCTCCACAAACTGAAATTCATCTCTCAGTTTGCCACAATACTCATTGCAATTAAGGTGGCTGTGAAAGACGGGCAAGGTCTCTGCATCAGCTGAGCTGGGTTGACATGGACCTCAGGAAAAGAAAGCTACTCATGGAAAACGTTTGTTTATAAAAGCCTAAAAGGACAAAAACAAAACAAAAAAAATTATCCTCTATCATTTAAGCCTGTCCATAAATCCCAGTAAGACTGCAAAGTTGCAGCTTGCTTGGTATATTTTATAGACAGAGATCCTGCTGACTTGGCTGACACTAGCTAGGAGGCGGGGAAGGCAGGAAAGTTGAGATTTGGGGTGGGTAAACATTCCCATCCATCAAGTGATTGGATTTGCAACTAAAGCTGTGAAAGCCACATCAGATTAATGTTGTCAGGGCAGGAGTGATGTGAAAATCATCCGTCTTTAATTCCAGTGACAGTACCAGGGAATACACCCTTGGGGCCAGGGCAGTTCTGGACCCTCAGTACAGTCAGGTCAGGGTGCAGGGGGAACACTCCCACCTTTATCCACACCATGTGTACCTCTGGAACATCTTCTCAGCTCTTTGCACTTGGTGCAGAGCAGGGAGGGGAGGATGGAGGACAGGGTCCAACAACCAGCCCTGCAATTTCCCTTCATCTTCACATCTCTTTTGTTCAGAATAAGATGCCCCAATTGTGCTGAACCATGTGGGGGGAAAAAAAAAAAAACCAAACAAAAAAACAAAAAAACTAACAAACAAAAAAAAAAAAACCCCAAAAAACCAAAAAAAACCCAAAAAACAAAAAAACCCAACAAACAAACAAACAAAAAAACACCAAAAAAAAAAAAAACCAAACCCAAAACCCCCCCAAAAAACCCCCATAAAAACAACCGGAGACTTTTGTTCTCCGAAATCTCTCATTGAAGAATAGAGCTGAGACTGAGCAATTTAATTCACTTAGGACTTTTGTGTCTTAATCCATGGAGCAAGGTTTTCAATCAGCTGTGGGTTGACAGGGGAAGGCAGCTCTGTGTGGGCTCCCCAGGGTGCAGGTGGGTGGGTGAAGGGCAGAGAGGGAGGCGAGGAGCTGAGCCGTGATCCGTCACAGAGCTCCCACCCAGCCCGAGAGGAGCCGACCAGGCATTACTCCACTCCAGCTTTCAGGAATGCAAAGCAGCTTATGCGTGTAGGTCATTTCAGGACACTAATGATAATTAAAACGAACCCTAAAATGCACTCAAACATCAAATGACGGCGGGAAGTAGAGTCTGTGGGTGAAAAGGGAATAAGTCCAACTCCTCCCAAGGGGGTAGATGGAGGATGAACAGGAAACGAATTTTTAAGAAAAGAACACATACAAGTTTTAAGCTTTAGTTTTAAGAAAACAGCACATACAAGGAGAATCTATGGGAAGGAGGAGACTGGAGAGGAAAACAACCAACAACAAAACTAAACAATCAAACAAAAGAACCCCAACAACCAAACAAAAGAAGGGTATCATACATTTGGACTATGAGAGCAAGGAGACAAAGAGAATTGGCTGAGTAACAGCCCAGGTTGCATCACTTGGGCACTACCTCATCATATGTAGGAGTCAACTGCTTTCCATGCGCGGTCCCTTCACACTTATGTAGCCCTGCCAGGGCAGGGACCACATAACACCCTGACCCTGAAACAGGTGGAAGTTTGCCAGGGTGTAGGAATGACCTCCACTCTCATACAGAGTAGGAGGTCTCTCCCACCTCACCTACACCCTTACCCAATATTTCCAGCTACCAAAGTGTCACTGCTTGTCCTCACTGCTTACAGATTGTGGCTGCAGAAAAACAACCGGAGACCAAGATTTGTACAGTGCTTTGAAATCAGAAGTCATCTGAGGAAACAGAGCAAAATTTTCTTCATATGGGTGATCCCTATATATATGTATAAACCCATCCACACACATACAGACCTGTTCCCCTACATCCCTGGCTTTATGAAAGGTTTACTTTTACTTTAAGGACACAGTTCAGGAAGGGCAGCTGTTGAATCACATTTCTCCACGGAGCACGCATCTCTGAAACTAAATGTTATCATGAAAATCCCTGTGGGCTGAAGCTGGGAAGGAAAAACAGACTCCTGACCTGCAGTTGTTAAAAATGGCTTTTTGCGGAAGAATGGTAATGTGAGGTGCTATTTTACAGTGGGTAAAAAAATAACACCAGGAACTCAAATTGTGCACGCTTTTGGTAGCTTGAAAATGAAAATAAAACAAAAAACCCATCACTGCCTTTCATCACTATCAGAAATTAGTACTGGGACAGGTCTGTGGTGTGCTGAGAGCCATGCATCTGCTCTTCAGATAATCTGACCATGGTATCGTGGTTAGAAGTTGTGTATTGCTGCTCGACTCAGGCTGATGTCTACTGCACCATGCACATGCAGGTGTGAAAGGGTGTGAAAGAGAGAAGTCCAAGTAAGACAGAGAAAGGACTCTCTACCCTGTGTTCTGGTGAGACTCCACCTGGAGGACTGTGTCCAGCTCTGGGGTCCCCAGCACAGGAAGGGCATGGACCTGTTGGAATGAGTTCAGAGAAGGCCGCAAAGATGATCAGAGAGGTGGAACTCCTCTCCTATGAAGACAGTATGAGAGAGTCAGGGCTATTTAGCTTGGACCAGAGAAGTCTTTAAGGTGACTTTATTGAGGCCTTTCAGAATCTAGACGGGTTTACAAGAAAGCTGGAAAAACTTTTTGCATGGGCATTTAGTGGTAGGACAAGTGTGGACAAGTGGTAGGACAAGGCTTTAATCTGAAAGATAGCAAAAATATTCTTCCTTATGAGGGTGGGGAGGCACTGACACAGGTTGCCCAGAGAATAGATGCCCCATCTCGGAAAATATTCAAGGCCAGGTTGGATGGGTCTCCGAGCAACCTCATCTGGTGGAAGGTGTTGCTGTCCATGGCAGGGGTTTTTAGTGAGGTGATCTTTAATGTCCCTTCAAACCAAAACATTTCTCTGATCCTGTGGTTCTAGACCTGGTTCCTCCCAAGCTCTAAGTGCTATAGAGACACACGATTAACAAGGCTTGAAAGATCCAGGTGGGCTGCTGTGATGGTTTTGAAGCAGTTGAGCCCATGACATCAAGATTTGGTGGCAGCTAGTCAGTATGTGTGAAGATTACAGGCCTGGATGCTGACACCAACACCTTGTAGCAGAGCTCTCTCTGCCTCCTGCCCCCTAAATGTGAACCACCAGCGTCTTTCCTCCTTCCAACTGATCTCCTCTACCAGAAGCTGGGACCTATGTAATATCTACAGACAGATCCTGCTCGCTCAAGATGTTGTCAGGAAACCTGGCAAATGGTGAAAATTTCCACAGAAAGAGAAAGCCAGCTCAGTGTAACTGTAATAATTAGAAATGAGTTGAATTCAGATGTTAGCAGCTACATTTACAATTGTGAGGTGGAGACAGAAATGCTGCTTACATCATGTACACTGTGCCTCTGACAGTCATATCAGCTCCTTCTTGACAGCTTGGGGAAGAGAAGTAACTGTCATCCATGGTTTTCGAAAAGAAATCAAGACCCCTGTGAGGCCAGACAGCTACTGAAAGTCTGATCTGAATTTACTGCTGCAGACGGAGGGGGAAGTAAATGGCACTTTATGAACTCCATCATTTATTGACTCACCAACATTGTTTGCTTTTGGGGAGGCTGGTGATGCTTTTAAAACCTATTTTTCTTCACACTGTAAAGGGAGTTGCATTTGTTTGACTGACTGCACTGGCCTGATGGCAGCATCACCACCTCATGTGGCTAAGTGAGCTCCTTCTCCCTCATTCGAGTACTGAAAATGTTCCATTTCATACCTGTTCTACTTCAAGCCTTCTGACAACTGCTACAAAGATATCCCCTGGAAATCCCATGTTTTTGCTGGTCCAGGAGCACGCTATTGTGCATTAAGCAATAATAACTGGGAATATCCAGAGCTCTTGGGAGACTCCAGAGAGAAGAGAGTATCTCTGCAGCCTGTGTTGCTGGTTACGGCCACATAGAGATGCAGCAGACATCCACCTCAGTCCTTCCTACCTCTAACATTGGTCTAGCAGAACGAATCTGGTTTTAGGATCCTTGTATGACTTCAGAAAAATTGGATCACATGAGAATCACCTTCCCTAACTGCAGCCAGATAGAAGCTGGGCCATAGTGGGTTGACCGTGGCTGGACATCAGGTGCCCACCAAAGCTCTTTTACTCCCCTCCTCAGCTGGAGAGCAGAGAGAAAATATAATAAAAGGATCATGGGTCCAGATAAGAACAGGGAGAAATCACTCACCAGTTACTGTCTTAGGCAAAATGATTTAACTAGGAAAAATTAGTTTAATTTATTACTAATCAAATCAGTGGGATAAGGAGAAATTAAACCGAATCTTAAAACACCTTATTCCCACCCCTCCCTCCTTCCCAGGCTCAACTTCAGTCCTGATTTTCTCGATGTCAGTGGCACAGGGGGATGGGAAATGGGGACTGTGGTCAGCTTCACGTGCATGTCTTTGTAGCTCCTTCCTCCACAGGGATTGGACTCCTCACACCCTCCCCTGGCTCCGGCGTGGAGCCCTTCCCACAGGAGGCAGTCCTGCGTGGACTGCTCCAGTGTGGTCCTTCCCATGGGTTGCAGTTCTTCAGAAACACTCCCAGCGTGGTCACACCTTCAGGAACAGGCTGCTCCAGCTTGGGTCCCATGTGGGATCCCGAGTCCTACCAGCAAACCTGCTCCAGCCTGGACTCCTCTCTCCAGGGGCCACAAGTCCTGTCAGGAGCCAGGCTAACACAATGAGGGTTTGTTTTTTCTGCAGGAATTTAACGGATGGTCCTTCTCTCATACTAAGATGAGAAGACTAAGAACTAAATAACTTTTAAAAGTGATAAAACAAGCGCTGTCAAGTCCATCTCAAACCCAGGAACAAGTTCAAAAGTTATTTCATGGGAAGGGAAGGTGGGAAGAGAAGTAGAAAAGAGGCAATGAGAGACATATGCACCAGGGGAGGTTTAGATTGGGTATTAGGAAAGATTCTTTGCTGAATCTGTCAAGCACTGGTGCAGGCTGCCCAGGGCAATGGTGGAGTCACCATTCCTGTAGAGATTTAAAAGACATGTAGATGTGACGCTTGGGGACATGGGTTAGTGGTGGGCTTGGCAGTGCTGGTTGGACTGGATTATCCTAAAGGTCTTTTCCAACCTTAACGATTCTCTGATAAGGAGAGCTGGAAAACACGATGCTTATTAAGGTGCGTTTCTGCATAACTGGTAAGTTACACCAGAAAGAGCCAGGGATGGGAGAATCACCGGCATTATCGGCAAGAGGGTGCATGGGCTCACAGCCCCCAGGCAAGCCCTGCTCCGCCTGGGAATGCCATGTCTCTGGGGAAGGTGTGGGAGCAGTCTTGCTGGCTCAGTGCTGAGAGACGCGTCTCTGCTCCGTTCTTCACGTCCACTCCCACTTAAGCTGCCACAGAATAACCTTGTGCTCCCCGCTGTGCCACTGTGCAAGGGCTGGCAGGGGAAGGGGCTCGGGGATAATGAATGAAGCTCTATATTAGCCACAAAAGCACAGGACAGTCAAATGAAAGGGTAAAAGTATGGTCATGAAAGACAAGCAGTCACTCCGACTGTGTGCTGGAGGTAATTACTGCTATATAAATAAACCAGAGGGAAAAAAAATCTTTTAAAAATCTAATTACCATGCAGCACTGTGGGTTTCAACCTTGGTCAAGTACAGGCAGACCTGATTTACGCTCCATCATAAAATCCTAAGCACGAGGCTGGTCTCCCTCTCTCTTTACAATATGAGTCAGGGAATCAGCACAGGACACTTCTCGGAGAGCAGCTGCCTAAGAGATAGATGTGCCCATGTCTGGGTGGGTCAGCATCTCCAACAAGCCCAGGACTACACAAGTACACCACCTGCATGTCTATTTATCACAGTTTTCCCTCTGCAAGAAAAACATCTCTTTTCTAAAACAAAACAAAACAAATTCTCTCAGACCTCTGCTTCACTTGACTTTTAGTATTTCTGATGATTAGTATTTCTCATGACCCTGAGTAAGGATATTTCCCTCTTGTACAGATCTGTCTTCTCTCTTTCAGGCATGCCATGAGGCTTTTCTATGAAACTCCTAATTGTGTAGGAAAAGGAAACTGAGGTAGAGGCTTAATTTATCACTGACACTTTTGTCTCCTACTGAAGCAAGGGTTTTATACTCTATTTTTTTTTCTTAAATCTCAGTGTGAATGTTTATCCATCATCCCAAGACAAATAATCACCCAAACTTAGATCTTTATTTCCTGTGCATTTGCTTGTTTCAAGACAGAAGTCATCCAAGAGCAGTGGGTGAGTCAAGTGCAGCAGCTGACTTTAAATGCATCACCATTTTGAACTTTCAGAATTGAGGCACATTCAGCAGCAGAGCAAAATAAATCCTAAAGAACATCTGATTTTCCTTATGTGGAACCAAGTGCTACACTGCAGCTTCTTAACTGCAGAAATACTTCTGAGAGCAATCAAGTCCAGGCTGGATTTGCAGCCCGACATTCAGTGCTGTAGATATAAGTGGACAGGAAGCAGATTTCCCATCATGAGCAAACAAGAGACATGTTTTTTCCCCATTCCAAATTGAGAGAGAAAAATCAGAACCAATTAAGTCAATACTTTTTGTCAGCAGACAAGTGCACATACACATACACAAATATGTTAGGTTGGTGAAATATCTTGTATGAATTTCAAACTGCAACACTGTTTAAAAACCCTGCAACTTTGCTCAACAGATTTCAAATCTCAGCGTTGGTTAGATCTGAAAGCCAATCATTTTGCTTAAAGCCATATCAAAACAATATGCTTCAATAATTCCTAAACATAAACACAGATCTGAAAGTGCTAGGACACCCTAGGGAAATAATAGCTCATCGTGTCATCTAATTGTTTTCAGCACTTTTGGAAAACAATCAGTGAAACCAGAATAAGTATTAAGCAGTAACAAAAGTTAGGAAACAAACACCATGAGAGTTCAAAAGTAAGACAATTTCCCTATCATCGTTAATGAGATTTATTACCCAGCACCTGTTATCCTACCTTTAAAAAGTCAAAGCCCACTTCTAATAATTGCCTCTTTCTTTTATACAATATCTGGCACTTGCACAGTTTCCTTGATTAAACCTCAAAGCAGGTAAGCACCGTGATTCAGAGAAAGGAGGATTTAAAGGTAAAACAAATTGCTCATAGTTTCAAAGAAATCAGTGCCAGAGCAAAGAATTAGAGGTTCCAGCTCACATCCTGTACAATAAACCACCCTGCAGCTAAAACCTTGGCTACTATTGCCCACCATCAGCGTGCATTTTGCAAACCTGGTGGCACTAAAACCTCTGTAGCTGGAGAAGTTACACACGAATATGAACAGCCTCATCAGAAGAGCCCCTGGATGTGTAAATGGACACAGGAAAGACGGTGGGTGCTGCTTCGTCACCTGTCGTGGATGGCACCATTAGGGAAAAACTAACAGGTGCAAACATGCTGCAAACATCCTTAGACCTGAAGGTTTGTGACCCACAGAGGAAAAAAAATTCTTGAAGAGCCTGAGTGAATTAATACACAGCTTTTCCAAGGGCGGTGCTGTGGCAGCAGTGGAGAGGAATGGGTAACTGAGGTGCCTCACTTGATCTTATATTAAAGATGTTCAGGGAGGGTAGTGTGGGGAAATAACTCACACCATCTTGTACTCACTTCTAGAAATCATCTTTTTTAGCTTTTTAAATTAGGATCTAACCCCATTTTGATGAATTTCTTATTGCGCAAAGCAAGCAAAAACATTTGAGATTACATTTTACTAGCTGTGAAAATCTCAGCTGTAGCATTCCTGTAGCAGCAATTCTTGAAATGTGTTTTATCAAAACTATGACCCATGCCTCTAAATTTTATCCTATCTTCCTGCAGCCCTTTCAATCAGGGAAAATGTAAGCAGAGAGTTCAAACTGTCACAGATCCACTTACATTATATTTAAAAGTAAAAAGAAGGGGACAAATATTAAAATTCTTCCACACAAAGAGAAACACAGAGAGAGCTCTAAAAGCAACTGGAATAGCTCTTGGGAACAGCTCTTGTGTCTTGAATAAATACCTTGCAGTTTACAGCTTTCTATTAAAAAAAAAAAAAAAAAGGATATTTTCTCTCTCCCACCTTTCTTCAAGCAATATACAAGCTTTATGTTGTAAAAAAACAAGGTGTTTGTTAAACCCTAGAATAGGCTTCCTGTGTGTGCGTCTGAATATGTGCATTTATAGACTGGGTTCAAGAAAAATGCGTGTACAGCATGTGCCACACACCGAGGCTGCCCCTGCTCTAAAAACTTTGCTCCGTGCCCACAATTCCAGGAGTGCGTGAGTGGCATGGCTTGGAGCTTCACAGATGAAAGACACCAGTGGAAGGCAGAACTGCAGGGACATCAAGAGAAACTCAGATGATTCTCATCAAACCAAAGTACCTACTCTTCCTTCCTCTCTTCTCCACTCTCACATTCCCCTTTCTTCCCCATTTGACTGTGGCCTCTAAGCTCTTGGGTATCTGCAGCATTTGCAGCATTCAAAGTTTACTGAATTTTTCTTGGATAATATTTCTTGTTTGCCAATAGGGATTTTATTTTAAAAACTAAAAATAGAAAAAAAACCAGAATCATTCATATTAGTTGTGCAGGGAAGGTTATTATTGCTCTAAAAAAAAAAATTACAGAATCTAATTTTGAGGAAGGCAGGCAGTTGTCAGCTCATAGCAGAAGAGCCCAGTGGTTGCACATGGCTAATTCTCTTATAGGGGTGATTCTCTCTCTACAGACTAGACAAGGAAGAATTTTGCTTACTCCTGTCTGATTCAGCTGACCTCAGGCAACCTTCCCCCAACTTGTCACAGTGCAAGAGTCATCAAGCAAAGAAAGTGCAGTGTGAATTTTGCGCAAGTTCGAAAGCACATCAGAGATTTTAACTTGTTCTTTTAAAGAAATAGGATATGCCACACTTAAAAACGGTCCTTTATGTTCCTGAAGTGCCTGAAAGTTGTAGTAAGAGAGAAAATGTTTCAAATGTTTCAAATGTTTAGCTTTTACTTTACTATACTCAGTAAGTGACGAAGTCTTGTAGGCAGAATATCTGAACAATAGAGGCTGCTCAGTAAGAGACAATCTCTGGAAAGAAATGCACAGGGACTTTATCTAGGGCAAACAACACTGTGTATTTAATATCCAGGCTATTACTGTTACTCTGTTGTGTCATGTAACTTATCCTGTGATGTAGTTTTCCCATCCTGGAAAAAGGGGATAATATATTGTTTGCTTTAATCTCACAGTTATGTGACACAATCCAACAGAATTTGCTGTGAGTTGTGGTTGAATTTCCGAAAAAAACTAAAACAAGCCCAAAATTCAAACCAGTCTTTTGTCTTTTTCTTAAATGCCATTAAGTGTGTTAAATATAATTAAATATGTTGACCTTTAAGATGAGTAACATTCTTGTTTCTTTTTTTACCACAATAATATAAATTTTTAAAAGTAAATTGAATTTTTCATAGTACTTCCTGCATGTCCCTAATATTGTACAGGATTAATAATAGAAATTCTGACTTGCAGAAGAGAGAAATAAATTCTAAATAAAGGCATAATTTAAAATGTAAAAGGACAGAATTAGCCAATAAGAATTATACTCTGAGAGCAAGAGAAGTGAGTCCAAATCTGAGATGGAAACCTGACCACTGAGTCACAAGGCAAAACTCAAACTTATCAAACCCTAAAATTAATGTATTTATTCCAGTCTTTGCTGACTGCACCATGGATCAGGACAATACATGTACCACTGATTCTGCCGTAATTCCCTAACCAAGGATGGGAGGAATGTTTTGAAACTGGTTCACTTGCACAGTTGCAGAGGGAGACACTGAGCTTCCACACTAACTTCATGGGGGAGCTGTGCTCACAGGGCTGTTGGGATGCAGTGGAACCAGGTAATTTAACAGCGGTGTCTCGGAGGGATGAAATCCTTACTCACTCCTCACTCACTAAACTCACAATTTAAAGCAAGCGTGCTCCTAAAACAAGTTTAGCTGGGTTACAAAGGCTTAAAATGTGCCCTTAAATTCCTTCCCTCTTTCTGGCAAGGGCCCTCCAAGCCCTGTGGTGGCATCCCAGCGTTGCATCTGCAGCGTATCCAGCTCATCACGGGAGATTTAGAGCCGTGTCAGGCTGGCAGAGGCTGGGTGAGGGCGGCCACACAGCAGTGTATTTATCGTGCATCACTTAGGAGATGCGGAATATTGCTTGGACACTTTAATAGATGCATCAGTGTTAACTGATTTGCTCTGAGGCACCATATGCTAATCAAATGGGGTGCGATGCATAATGTCTTATTAATGTCGTAATAAAGGAAATCTTGATGTGTTCTGTAATGTCTTTATGATTACCTTTAATTTTAGATAGCTAGTGAAGGAATGTGTGTTCAATACCTGGATCTGCTGTCTAATTACCTAGGATATAACAAGAACCAAATGTACAGTAAAAGGCCATGGTTTTTACTGGAGACCGCTGGTGACAAAATAAACCATAAATAAGTCTTACAATCTGAACAAGCCTGAAACACTACATCCAGATCGGCACATGAGATTGTTTTAGGCATATTTTGATTTCTTTTCATCTTTAGTCACCAACCTGGAGAAAGGAAATGCATAGACACAGAAGTATATAGCTTCAAAGATGCTCCCAGGAGGTTTAAATACACGGGTCCAACAGATGTTTTACATTTACTTCTACAAATAAACACACACATAGTTCTGTCATTCAATTCAAGCCACCCCTTGTGCTGACGACAGCTTTTCAGGTAAAGTTACCTTAAGCCTGTTCATCTTTTCATAAATGCTCTTACTACTTCCCTTCTTAACACACACACACCCCACTACTACTTTGAATTAGCTTCTGAGAGTTTGAAGCCATATGGAGAATAAGCTCTTATTAACAGCATTTGGATTTCAGGTGTTTTATGTAATTTGCCTAATCCTGAATGTATTGTGCATAGGAAAATGGTAGCTATTCTCCTTTTATAACTGGGGAAACTGAGGCACAGAGTTCGAATAACCTGACGTGTGACAGCACTTTGAATGTGGGATTAGGCATCAGGACTCACAACTTCTAAATCAGCTTCTGAGCAAATAAGTGCTTGAAATGGAACTCCTCACATCAAACAGCATTGCTAGAAAATTTTGGTTTTGTTGTGTCAGGTAAGGGAATTTTCAGCAGTCTCATACAAAACAGGAATTGATTAAAACTGACATCTTTGCTCTATAAAGATTCTCACCCAAAACCTGGTGCTTTTGCACATATGCAAATATCAGCCTTTCACCCTTCTTTTGTAGAACAAGTTTTTAAACACGGACCGCAGAGGAAAGATTTTGCATCTGAGGGAAGGAAGCTGGAAACAGAACACACATGAAAGTTTATGCATGACCCTTCACACCCAGAGCTCCTCAGTTGGTGACATCTGACCCTCTTCATACAGACAGGCTCCAAGATGGCTTGTCCCTAAACACACACAACAGGTGCACACAAACAGAGTTATTTTTCAGGCAGGTGTTGAAACAAAGACCAGCATCTGGCCATTGTGACTGAAGGGGAGAAGAAGGTTTGGAAAGAGTGGATTCCGGATCTCTGAGTGAACTACAGACTGCTACTTTAGCATGAATCGGAGAAAAGCCTCTGCAGGTCAGTGGAGTCACACCAGGGTAGAAGTAGTAAAAAGCTAAATGAAAACCAGGCCCAGGAAATAGAGCAGCAATGCTGCCTGGGCCCTGAGAGACAGCCAGAAACCCTTTGATAGAGTAAAATCCTCGTACGCTGCAAGAAACAACCTGCAAGAGAGTTCCCTATCGGCATCATTAATGCATTCCCCAAAGCAGAAATCAGAAGGCTCTTTCCAGAGGAGGGATGCTGTAGAAAGAAGCTCCTTGTTTAATGACACCAGTGAATGTTTTGCCCGATGTGGAGATCAAAAAATGAGCCTTACGTTTCAGTATCAACACAGGCTGGTACAGGCCCACAATTCATGGTCAGAATGGGTGCAAGGGAGAGTGAGAAGTGGAAAGGAGAAGTCACTAGTGGGGTAACTAGAAAGTGGTTTTACAATTCATGATCCCTTCTAGCCCTTTAGCTTTCCTGAAACATGGGATTTGCCTTCATTATGATCTCTTCCTCTGTCTTTTGGATTTATGAAAAATAGGGAATTGGTGCCCAGGATCAAGCAGTACAAAACCAAACAGCCCTGGGGACAGCCCTGGCCCCAGATAAGAAAGAGAATTGAACTGTGCAAGTAGGCTAAGAGTCACATTTGCAGCTGTTACATGATTTTAAGTCTAGACTTGTGCTCCAGACCAGCTGAAAAAGTCATTACAAGGTATGTAATATTTCCCTCTCCCTCTTCTTCAAAGTTCAGGTCTCAAATCATTGTTTCTGTTTCTTAAGCTAGTGACCAGAGCTGTGAGGAATCCCAAAAGATCAGCTGATCCAGAAGGAAATACTAATATCTAGTAGTTTGTGAGTGCTTGTCTAATATCATCTTCACAGCTTCTACAGACTGAGACAGCACAAGAGTCCTAAAGAACCCTTGTGCTTGACATCTTTGCTGGGCAGTTCCACATCACAACAGCTTTCTGCAGCTCTTTTCCTGTTTACTGAAACTTACTGTTCCCTGTGCTAGTTGTAAACTCTCTGGACAGAGGAGTTATCAACTTCCATAGAAGTACATTTGCCTGACTTCCATGAGACAGAGGCCAAAATTGTGTTTGTCTGTAATTCTTAATTTTTTTCCTGTGCCTACCTCTAACCTTATATTTAAACATTTTATTTTCCCTCATCTGATGAATGTAACTTTTACAAAAACTATGTCTATATAAAGTCTAATTTGTATGGAGATGACTTGGTTCTTGACCTCACTGCACTGCCACAGTGCTGGGTACCAAGATATCAGTTTCTTCTCCTTATTCAGATTGAAGGAATTTGTATTTCTGGTACACCTGGACTTCTTGACATTAACACTGCCCAGGGTGACTCTGAAATAACCCAGAAATGGTAGAAAGGACAGATATTGGAAGAAGCTAGAAACAGATAAGGAAGAGGAATTATAAAAAATATTCAAGTGTGAGGTCTAGTTTAAATTTTTCCCCCAAAACAGCATTGAAACACTCTGACCAGTATAGATTCCACAGTTTCTGTTTATCCTATGAATATTGCTGCATCAGAGTAAAAAAATATTAAACATAGCCCTTCAAACCAGCTCCAGCTGAAACTTAAGATCAACCTGAATATCTCTAGATTTGCCTAACCTGTATTCCTAATGCTGTTTGTTCTAAGTCAGCAAACCCTCATTTCTACAGGGAATGTTTGAACTTAAGTCCTAATCCATATGAACGACGGCAAGAACACATAAGAGTGGGAATCGTAAATCTAAAGCCTTTTATTTTATTTTTCATTCCCTGGTAGTTCCATAGCTCTAAGCACTGCGACTTCCACAGAGGGTAGCAGCACATTGCCAGCAGCATACCTAATTAATTCCTCCTCGCTTGTTCCATGTGGCTTCCTTACCCCCTATCCAACTGACCTATTGCTTCTCTTCAAGAAAGGCTCAATTAATGATGATGAAATTAAGAAAGAAGTGAATTATTTAATTCCAGAAAGTATCAAAGCTTACATGATCCCAGCACTGACTAGGCCAGAAGGATCAGTCCATGCCCTGGGGATTGTTTTTCTGGGCTCCTCCCAGAGTTCTCATAAAAATCAATGGGAATTTAGCCTGGTCTTCAGTGGGTGACCTTTTGATTCTCAAGAGGTGCATAATGCTTGGCATTTACTCTGTGCAGTGCCTTTCACAAGAAGGGCTCAAAATATCTCTCTACACCAAGTCTCACAATATCCTCAAGGGGAAAGTAAGCATTATCCTCATTTAATTAATGCATTGCCAAAGGCTAAAATACGTACTAAAGGAGGCTGATCCTTCAAGGTGCACAGCTTGCTCATATTCTGGTGGAGCTGGTGGGGAGATGAACACACTGAGCACCAAACTGGAGTAGCCGCCAAGACCAAGGTCAGTTTTCAGATCAGATATTCTTGCCCATCATGCTTCATCCAGTGTTTATATTCAGTGCTCTCACCCACTGCTGCATCAAGATCCAAGTGATAGCAACAACAAGAAATATTTTAAGTTGATTGTTTGCGGTGGTACGTGTACATAATCTATCCAATCCTGAAGCACACCAAGCAGTGTGGCCCCTTTCTCCTGTCAATCAGCACAGCACAGCAAGCAGAAAGTCTCACTAGGAAGCCACCAACCTTCACAGGACTTGGCTTTATTCCTGCACTAGCCAGGGCTTGGCATATGGCCCTGAGGTAAGGCACCACTCTCAGATCATCTGTTCACCTCCTATCT
>VYZQ01028263.1:46012-58967 GCA_013400655.1 Mystacornis crossleyi
TTTTTTTTTTTTTTTTTTCTGCATAGCAGCTGTAAAACAGAATTAAGATAGCATGACACTGAAAATAGGATCTCTCCTGTGGGGGATAATGCCTACCATCATCTCAGGACAATTTGCTGCTCTACATTCAAAGAACTCCTGAGTCTCTACAATAGGCAGTCTAATTGCAAACATTTGGTGTTAATGTTTGATGACCAGAAGCACAGCAAATCCAAGGTGTATTTCAGAACAATACGTGAGTTTTCTTTGCTTCAGGGGCTGTGCAAGACATCCATTAGAAGGTGATGAGCTAACTGCAATCTTCTTGGAAGGTTTTATGACTGTACCAAGGTTTAAAGAGTTGTTACTAAATGCATCTCAGATAGGCCCAGGTGTAAGACCAAGTCACATATAGATACTCTGACAAAGTCACTTTGAACTGGAGAGTGAGGATTTCAGGATCTGAAGCCAAATAAAAGTGGCAGTGAAGAGGAGGGACAACTCGATAAGTCAACCACCAGTTATAAAACTACTGAGCACGTGTGCTGGAGGTGATTGAGCGCAGCCTTGAAAATGTTAGTGGTGGAGAAAGTGTATGAAAAAAACGTCCTAAAGATGTCATCTTGATTAATGCTGAAAGGTTTCTTCAAAACTTGATTCTCCAGGTCTGTGTTTGTGTTCCCTTTGGCCACAACTTCGGTTGCCAGTAAAATTCAAGTTCTGTTGCAACAAAATTTCAGCTCTGAGAACTTGCAAGTCATGTTGAATAGTAATGAAATTTTAAAATTCAGTGTTTCTGGAATGCTAACAGGTTAGTTGATTTTGTTGTTGTTGTTATGTTTTTTGTTTGTTTGTTTTTGTGGGGGTTTTGTTTTGTTTTGTTTTGCTTTGTTGTTTTTTTTAATTAAGTAGTTATTTCTAGTCTTTTACACTTGATACTGAAAGACATTTAAACAAACACAAAGTATATTTTGACAAAATTTTTCTATTCTTTTTTCATTTTTTAATCTAACATTCCATGAGCAGGCTACCGTATTTGAACATGGTTAATATATAGAGTTTATAAAAGAAAAGAACTCATGCAAATCTTCTGGCAGAGTTTTTCCTTGATTCTTAGTTAGGTATTCCTTAGTGCTTGCTCCAACCAAGAGCACAGTTATAAGCCTATAAACAACATGACCCATAAAAATTCAACACTAGTTCCTAGTTATATATTGTTACTTACTATTTTCTTTATTATATTAGACATATCCCATGCTCCAGGTATTTTACAGCTCTTAGGATAGTTAATGCAATTTAAATATATATAGTGACTGTACTGAGTTCTCGTTCAGGGAAGGAACTATAATCTATCAGAAAAAAAGCTAATTACAGTTTATCCCATTGATTTATATCTCCCCAAACCTCCCCTCCCAATTTTTTTGTAAGTATTAAAAACCTTAGGTTGTAATTTTGATATATGCTGCTAGATAGATTAAATACCAACTAATTCTCATATAAAACTGGTAGTTTGATCAATACAGCTAAAAGCTTTATTCCTCACGTATGTATTTCTCAGCTTTAGAACTATCAATTTTAATCTCACATGTTGGGATTAGATAATAATCAGGCCAGAAATTCAGCTCCACAGAATTCAACAAAACCTACTGTTCAAATTCTACAGAAAAGAACAGATGATCCGTCTTTGGAATAAGGAAGATATGCTGGATAACCTCACCAGATTCTGTCCAAGGCTACGCCCTATCCCTCTATCACCAACCCCTTGCCTTCCTCTCTCTCCCTCTGCTCCTTCTCTAGTAGGTAACCTCCTCGAGACAGATGTGAGAGGAAACACCTAAACCAAGTTAGAAAAAGCAACTTCAAAATTGTTTGATTCCCAGGCTCAAAACACAGGAAAAGACACTGGAAAACCACCAAGAAGGTTTGCCCTCACATTCTGCAAGCAACTGAGCAAATCTGTTTTGCCCTTCGTGTATGATACAAATGGATTTCTCACTGAGTGAGTCATTTCATTTCCCAGATAGCCCCAACGTCCTTCTTATGAAGGAGGGCACAAGAGAGAAGAGAAGAAACGATAAATAAAAGTCACTTCAGTAGTGATGGGTGTGATGTGGGAACCTGATTAGAATGTCATAATGTAGTCCTGATATAGGAAATTAAATAGAATAGAGAGAAAGCATCCTACAAAAATTTTGGTTTCAAATAGCATTTATTGTTACACTAAAAACAAAACAAAAAAAAAAAAAGGGAGAAAAGCAGGAAAACAACAGACCTGGTGCTGGATCTCCAAGTGGTTTTCTACAATAACTTTGAAGAAGGTCATGTGAGGAAGAGAGGAAACTGAAGTCCTTTCCTTCCACAGAGGAAACTAAATGGGTGACACTATGCTAATGAAGACAATTCGCTCCCAGAATGAGTCATTCAGCAGAAGCAGGGTCTCTGTCCTGCCTGTTGATTCATATTCTTTTCCCTCCAGCATCAAGAAGTCGTCTTAAAAGGGTTGGCTGTGTGACCTACCCGCTAACAAGTTTGGGTTTAATTTTGTTATTTATTTGGTATTAGCATAGTGTCACCCCCAGGAGATTTTCCCTTCAGTGGTGTCTCTGTCCCTCAGTCTCTGTGTTATCTTCTCTGAGGTGGGATGGAGGGAAGCTTGAAGAAAGACATGATGCCAGAAGAATTGCAGAAGAAGTGACCTATCAGCAGGCAGAGTGTCTTTGGGAAGGTCAGCTTGGCCTCCACCTCACAGTGCAGAAATTAAGGCAAGGGTTTTTTTTTTTTTTTGCCTTGAAATCTCATTGTGGCTGTATGAATAATTCCTAACAGTTCTATTTCTTTCCCCTGCTTTGATACACAGGAGTTTTTAAACAGACCAGCCCATTGGATGTGAGAGCTCAGATCTGAACTAATGCACTGATGAAATAAAGGTCCAATTATGTAAAGCTCCCTGAGCAAAATTCAAAAAATCAAAATAAAATGAAGATGTCCACAACATTGGTTGTAAAAGGAGTATCAGCTGCACAAGGGCTGCACATCTGACCTGATTGACTGCAGTAAAAAAAATTATAAACCTTGTCCTTCAGAACTAGAGCATTTTATTTTCATTTAATGACAACTATGATGGTCTTTTTAAGAAGCAAGCAAAAATTAAAGTATTATTTTTAAGCATGTATTTTTTAAATGTATCACTTTATGGAGACATTACTAACCAGATAGCTGGTGTAAACTGTCATATTTCTAGTGGCTGAAGACAGCTGAATCAATACTTCAAACTAGGCTCAATATTTGAATGCAGCAGTAAGGAAAGTGGTGTAATCCACCGTTATAGATTAGATGGCATGTCAATCTTAAATTGCCTATTACAGAAGAACTAGTTAGAGAGAGTTTACTCTAAATATAGCTGTTTTTTTTTTCCAAATGGTAAATATTCCTTGTGATAAGTTATTTAGTCCAAGTTTTTCGTGGTGTCATACAATGCAGAATTTGTCTCCTGCATCTATCACATTGCCAAAAACACTCAATAAAACATCAAATTAATTATCAAAAAGTACTTAAGATCAAAATCTTTGATTGCCTGTAATGAGATGTCCAATGATGTTAATCGCAGAAAAAGTGTCTGCTTAGAACTAACCATCAGAAACAGATTTCAGTATGAAATAAGCAATGATCATTATGACAGGGATAATAAAAAAAATGAATCAATTGCACATGTATTAAGCAAGAGCTCTTGTATATTAAATATTCATTTTATGCATCATATTCACACCTATAACTTTGTAAATAAATTTTAATGTTTATTGGGGATTTCTTAAATTTCAGCAGTGAACTTTTGAAAGGAAAACACAAATCTATTTAGCAAGCTCTTTGAAAAGTTGACTTTCAGTGCCATAATTCAGACAACTATTTTTCCTCCGAGTATTAAGTACTTTATAACTTTGATAAAAATAAATCAATCTTCACATTTTACTCCTTTTTATTTGAAAGGTTTATTTTTTGTTGTCCAGGGCCCTGATTCTGCTCTCCACAAAATTAGAGGCAAAGCTCCCATTTGATCAAACAGAAGCAGAAGGCTGACTCGAATTCATGATATATTACCTCTCTCAATCCGTCACAAAATCCTGCACCATCTTCCCTGCCAGGCAGGCTGGTGCCACATTGCTTGGGCAGACCTCTGAGGGACACTGGTTTTCAGAATAACATGAGATATTTTCCCATCTTTGACTATACCTGCGAGAGTCAAACGTAACCAAGTGAAAACTGAGCTGTGCTGCACCAGGTTTACCAAGTCGCAGTGGCAGCAGTCCCTGGCTCTGATATTACCAATGAAGCCTGAAGCCAGGAGGAGAAAGATCATTCATGATGGGCAAAGACTAGGTGAATTTTGGAAGCTTCCTTCCTCCCTCTTGTTTGAATAGCAGAGGTTGTGCTTGCCTGGAGCTGCTGCAGTGGCAACCCATGGATTGTACTCCCTTATATCATCATTAGCCTGAAAAAGCATGTGATCTGTACTCCAATTTACCAGTAAGGATTGGATGGATGGCTCTGTTGATGGCAGGAATATCCTGGCAGGCCTACTGCAGCAGCAGTGAAGGGTATCTTCTACTCAGGTCAGATCAGCAGATTGCTCTCTGTGAAGGTTTGGGGTGCAAAAGAACCCTGCAGATCCTACAGAAAAGCTAATTTGTTTGGATGGCGTTAGGTTGAGAAGGACATACGGGGTGGATGGGACCTCACTGGACTGTGCTCAAGTTACATGGACAAGTTTTGTCCCTTTTAAGGGTCTCCAAAAATCCCTCACCCACAGCTTCGGGTGGGCTCCTGTCCTACAGTCTGTGCAGAACTGCTCGGTGCTGGTCTCACAGCTGCCACACCCCACTGCAGGGTCAGCTCCCGTGGGAGCCACTTCTGCAGCACTCTCACGTCAGTGATGCCAATCCCCATTTGTTTAAAAGGAACGAAAGAATTTCATATGCAGTTCCAATAGTATTTTTCTGTGNGTGCATAAATGGAAGAACTACTGAACATTAATTTTTCTAGTCTTCGTCCCAGTTTGGATTCTATGCTGTCAAAGTAATGTACTTAATCTCAACTAACTAAGGCTTTTCCCTCAGTGGGAATCAGGCTTTCCCTCCTCTATCCACAGCCTTATTTTTATTAGATTTGTAGGAAATGAATACATTTGAGAGGGATTAATCCAGAAAAGTAGGGAGAGAGAGGAGAAAAGAAAGAGAGAGGGAGAGAGGGAGAGAGGGAGAGGGACTTGGCTAGTCAGTTCAGCAGACTGATAAAAGGCAAGAATGGAAAAAAAAAAAAGCTACAGTTAAAATGTTAAGGCTCATGTTCTCAGAAATCCAAGCTAAAGACAGAATCAAAAATTATTGTGGTGATTTCAAAGATGTAGCTTCTTGACCTCTACACTATAATAATATTTACTCTCATTTTACTCACTTGTTTAAAAAATGAAAAATATAGAAAGCAAATAGATTAAAACTATGAGTAAGAAAAACGGATGACAATTTAAAACAAAATAACTGGTTACACTGGCCAGCTGGTTAAGCTGCATACATTGGCAGCTCCTGAATCCTGTTACTGTAGTCTTCTGACTCCTATACACACTCTTGTGTATTTATTGACTCCTTTTGTTATCACACACACTGATCTTCTAGGTCTGGCACACTTTCTAAACACTTTTGAAACTCCTGAGCCTCATTTGCAACCAGTGGCAGCATTATACATATCCATGGCTCCTCCTTTCCTTGTCTGTGGAGCGCTGGGAAGCAGTGTCAGGNAAAAATAATTTGACTTTAATACAGAGCTAATCTAAATAAACTCCTCTCAATTATTTTTCTGTGCCAGTAAATTGCTTGTCCCTGCTCTCCATCCCATGGGCCCTAGGGAGCTTCGAGGAAAGGTGCAGTGATTTGCCCTAGTATAAATGCTTACATAAAGTCCTGGTTTAGAATTGGTTTGTGATAATAGCTAAACCAGACTGGTCATCCAGGTGAAAAGAGTGAAATTTTGTCCGAAATTAGGCTACAGNTGGAAAAAAAAAAAAGCTACAGTTAAAATGTTAAGGCTCATGTTCTCAGAAATCCAAGCTAAAGACAGAATCAAAAATTATTGTGGTGATTTCAAAGATGTAGCTTCTTGACCTCTACACTATAATAATATTTACTCTCATTTTACTCACTTGTTTAAAAAATGAAAAATATAGAAAGCAAATAGATTAAAACTATGAGTAAGAAAAACGGATGACAATTTAAAACAAAATAACTGGTTACACTGGCCAGCTGGTTAAGCTGCATACATTGGCAGCTCCTGAATCCTGTTACTGTAGTCTTCTGACTCCTATACACACTCTTGTGTATTTATTGACTCCTTTTGTTATCACACACACTGATCTTCTAGGTCTGGCACACTTTCTAAACACTTTTGAAACTCCTGAGCCTCATTTGCAACCAGTGGCAGCATTATACATATCCATGGCTCCTCCTTTCCTTGTCTGTGGAGCGCTGGGAAGCAGTGTCAGGAGTGCAGACACAGAGCAACAGGAAAAGTCAAGGCACCACTAAAGCAAGGAGGGCTGAGTCCTGTCTGGGATGAAAACACGTCTATATGCCTGAGATGGAAATCCAGCTCCTTTCAAGCCAGAAGAGCCTCTGGCCATACACAGTGGGTTCAAAGTGCCACACTCAGACCTGCCACGACAAACGGAGCTCATCTTGTGGAGGGCAGCTTCATCCCCTGTTTCAGTGGGGTCACGCTGGGGAGGGATTGAGCCTATAGGTGTGGCATCAAACTGGAAGCAAAAAGTACTATTGTGAACGAGCATGTGGCGAAATAAAATATTCTGTTCCTCTCTTCTCTCTATAAAACTCTTCAAGTAAAACACTGTTTCCCTGTGCAGTGTAACAAAAATGACAGCAGCCTCAAAAGTTTTGTTTTGTCACTTTTTGTGACATCTCCTGTCTGCTCAATTATTCAGTGGCCAAAGGGACCAAACTTAGTCTGTTCTAGTTCAAAAGCTCAGTCTGCTCTGCTGACCTAGAGAAGAATCTTTTATTCACAGGTAGCTGAATGGCAAAGTTTCTGTTGAAACAGAGGCCTCCTAGGGCCAAAAAAAGTGAGATATTCTGGAGAAATAAACATCCTAGTATCACATTTCACATCTTGTTATTACCCAAAATGGCCATAAAATCTAACCCTAATTAGTTAAGCCCACATGAACTTGATAAGCTAAAAATTTTACAAAAATGTCCAACTCTGCTCTTAAATCACTGTAACATGGGGAAATCACGTTTGAAATCTTGGTTTCACCATAGGTTTTCTGTATAACCTGTAAGTTATATGAGGCAATTTAATGTGCATCATATGTTAGTTTGCACAGCCCTCTGGATCAATCTGGAATCCCACCATGCAAAAACACTTGCAATGTCTCAGCACCTTGAAATTTGAGTCCAAGGTGCAAAATCAGGAGATGACAAACAAGAAGGAAAAATGAGACAATGCCGGAAAAGTATATTATGTATAAAACCTTCCCCTCCCCATGCTGGTGTAGATTTTGTCTACATATTTTAAAAAACACCCGAAACACCAGAATAGATATTGTCTATTGCTGAATATTACAGAATTACAAGCACAACAGATCACAATGCCTAAGCAACACAAATAGTCTCCACTCTTGCCAATGAGACCTTTGAAAATATGTACCTGTTTCTAGATTTTATAAATTTTGGAAAACACACAAAGCACTGAGCTTTCTGAGAACAAACATGCACCAGCCAATCTTCTGTACTACACCATCCCTTACATGCTGAGTAAGGGAGACTCTCTCCTGTGTTGGAAATCTAATCCTTGTGGTCTGCAGGTTCTACAGGGACCCTGAGTTCCTCATCTCGGTTCTCTGTCCCACATCAGCCATGTTCCTCCAGCAGACAGCAGTAAACCCTAAATATACACTTCAGTGTAGAAAAAGACTTTCCTCTTCAAGGGGAAACTAAGCTACTTAACAATTTGCCAGAGTGACCATATTGCTAGGTGGGGCAGAAGAGATGAAGGTCAAAAACTTGCTCAGTTTTTGGGACAGCTGATATACTTGAATATCTGTAGTCAGTGGCAGAGTAGGCAGGGGCTACCACAGTGTCCATGCAAAAGGTAGACACAGAACATCTAAATTCATACATGTATTTTTTATACGGTAGAGTGACTTACCTAGAAAACTTTTCAACTCACTTGTTAGTTAAGCTAGACTCTTGTAAGTGTTTGACAGAACTGTACTCACAGTTCTTCTTAAAAGGCAGCTTTTTATTTTCACCTGTGGCTGATTCTTGATCCATGCCACTGCTATCAGAGGTGAGCAGCAAATTTCTAATCAACTCATTTAATCACACTGTCTCTTCAGAGAGGCCAGTGTAGTGATCATGTAATCTCCTTTGTCTGGGTTCCTGGAAATTACTTGGAAAAACAATGGTTGCAGCTGCAGAAGTGCTGCAGATTGAATAGGGAAAAGAGGTGCTCCAGCCTCTTTCTCAGCTCCAACATTTCTCCCTCAAATTAGAAAATGCAGAGGATCCAATTAGCAACACTGAGTGTGGTTTCCAGAGCTATTGATGGGGCTCTGCATGGAGCACTTCCCCCAGCTAGACAAACAGCACATCTAACCAAAAATACAACCTGTACTAACACTTTTAGGTTGTTTTGGCTAACTGGTGTTGGTGAGACTGAAGTCGTCATTACTGTTGCTTAGGATTTGTCATGCTGCCATACCAAATGCACGTTGGAGAGTTCAATGGGCAGAAGTGACAGCAACTTAAAGGGGCACCAACTGTTCAATTTATCTCATTAACTTCAAGCTCTTAAGTAACCTGTCCTTCAGAAACGCTTCAAGAGATTTCATTGACTGCAGAGTGAGCTGAAGGAGATTAGCTCCTAACTTGACACCTCAGCTGGAGCGAATCAGGGACCAGCAGTCAAAGGCACAAGGCTGAATCACCAGTTCTCTTCACAGCTGTACTGCTGACTGCTGGAGAACAAGCCTTCCTTTACCCCATTTCTCTGCCACCCCTCTCCACTCCTTCCCCACTCTGGAAAACTCCCAAAGGAAAAGGGCATCTCTGCACACTCATGAGACACTTAACCCTGCAGGGTCCTGCCTCTCACTGAGCCCAGCAAGCAATTTTTGATTCATAACTTTACAATCTGAATTACTACATCACCAGCAGAACTCCTTTTGACAAGGCAACAGCTCACACCTCTCTGATGGCTTTTCTGTTCTCAGGAATTTTCTCTAAACTTTCAAGCAACTGGTTTTTTCTCAGTGTAATCTCAACGCTCCACTCCAGCGAGTGGGGTCTTTCTTCAGGTTGNACAAGGCAACAGCTCACATTAAAAAAAAAAAAAACAAAAAAAAAAACACCCTCTGAATTAGATGATTCTAATGGAAGTACAATCTTCCACATCTGAGTAGAATATTAATACAAAATTGGAAACAGCATCTTGGTATTAGGAGTCTAGTCCCTAAGTTCACTATGTATTGAATGAGGAGAGATTGGCACAGCCAGATGGCAATACAGATCCTAGGTAGGCTGAACTGACCCCTGGAAGTGTCTGTGAATATTAACAGTTCCCTTTAATGATTTGGAAAGCACATCTTAATTTATACTGAAGCCTCTAGTGTATTTCTTTCCTTTCCCACCCGCCTCACAAAATGTTGACATAAAAGACACCAAAGCGGAAAGTCCCCCCAAAGAATTCTAAAAAATTTACTTTTACCTTCTTCTGTTTGAAGCTGTCTATGCAACAGATTATTTTCACCCACTTAGTAGCATTTTCTGAACAAAACCACCATTGCAAACTGAAATTTTATAATTCTAAATTTCAAGAAATAGATCAAAAACACTTAGATGCCATACAGTATAACAAAAAAAGAAAAATTCTGCATCCATTGACACAAATGTCAAGGGTCGCATTCTTGTGCAGGTCTTAGCTTTAAGTGGTACCTGCTACCACAGCAGTATTGTTGGAACTACTGTAAATAGTGGAGGAGATGAAAAAAAACAAGAAGTTGCCCTTGCACTGATATATCGTTTTTCCTTGTTTCCACAGAGCATAACAGTCGAAGAGGGGGAAGCTGGACATAGGCCTATTCATACGAACAGCTGCTCCTGCTAATTACCTGTCGGTTTCTAAACTCCTCATCGGAAGATCAGGGAACAGCATTCCCACCACTGGAACTATTAAAAGATCATCTGTTTCTATCATCAGACCAGAAATGGAGACTCATCTCACCAGGATGCTAGTAAGGATATTTAGGAGGGAGCTGTAGCAGACAATGATTCATTTATCCCAAATTCTGCCACTGTGTGTCTGCCCAAGACTTCTATTCCCACCTGGAGTGGGAGATTCTGTTCTGAGGGTCACCATGACCAATCTCCCATTTAGGGGCTGCACATTCACAGGTAGCATAGGAAGGCAGTGAGACAGTATGTGAATGGCCAGAGACACAAAAACCGAACTGTGAGTAACACTTTTTAAGAGAGTAACACTGTCCTCCACTAGAAACTGACCCTGAGATATTTCTTCCTAGTCCCTTTGGGTGGGTTTAAAGTGGGAAGGATACCTCAGGCTACTTGCTTTCAAGGACCATTCACAATGGTGCTAAGGATTCCTGCTAACGTCAGTGAGGTTCAGATCAGGCTGGCAGCTGCTCATCAGTCATTTGCACCAACGACTGATTGAGACCCTACTTTAGGCTACAATTTAAAATCAGAGCGGTTTTAGGGAGATACTTCAGTCATCTTCTGGCTCAGACTTAAAAAATATATCCAGTCTCATTCAGTTTATGTAAAAAGCAGACATCATGAAAAATGTAATCAGCTCTCTAAACTCATGGTATTGACCACTGTTAGAAGCCCAGAATACTTTTGTTCATTATCAGTGTGGGATATGAAATCCAACAGAGGAGAGGGTTGGTGCATACTGTATACAGCATGGATTTTTCATGCTGCCAACCATTAATTTATCCCACAAATTAAACACCTTTCATATTATTTTATTAGGGAGATACCAACTTGCCATCAGTAAGGTCTTTTGGCAATGTAGTTTATACATACTTTTTACCCATCTGTTAGCACTAAGGCTTTCCATTGTTTTGGTGGTGTTTTTTTCGGGTTTTTTTTTNTTGCTTCTTCTGTCAAAGTAAACTGGCCGAGGTATCACTTAGCTTCATTTCCTGAGACCTGACCAAGGGTCAGAGATTACCTTGAACTGACGTCTGACATTAGCGAATAAACAATCTCCTCTTGTTTCCCACTTGGTGAATCAGCAGTCCCCATGCTAATCATGTCGACAGGTTTTTGCTAAAGCAGAGGAAGGAGAATTCCAGGTTGACAAATAAGTCCCCCGAGAAATGCACCTGTCAGTTACAGGAGAGCCTGTACGGCACTGCAGAGTCAAGAGCAACAGGACGGATCCGTGCCACTGAAAATGATATTCACAGGGTCACGGCAGGAGTGAGCTACACTGGTGCACACGGGATACCAGGGCAGCTCAAAAACTGTTGGTGTTATCCACCACAGGCCCCAGAAACAAAAACCAAAGCAATGCATCATTTAAAAGCACAGCAGTGCCGACACAGGAGATGCACTGCCCAACTGACTTTTTGCTTCTTGGGTTGTTTCTTGCTGTGTTGCTATCCAACATCTACACAACATCACATGTCATTAGTTCCCTGCTACCCAAAAAACTTTCCTCCACCCAGTTGTCCCAGAGAAAAAATGCTGAATCATCTGTTACTTTCTGCCCTCTACAAGGTTCCTTTCAGAAATATTTCAGAAAAAATGCCCTCTATTTTTTTCCCCCACACTTTCTCCAAATAGGGTCATTTCTTCCCCTTCCACAGAGAACACAAATTGATTGTTAGGCCAGATTCTAAACCAGAACCAAGCATGTGAGGATTTAGTCATGCAAGAAGGAAACCTAGAACCACTGTTATTATTCCACGTGGAAAGAAAAGGACAGATACAAGGACCATTTTTGTGACCTGCTATGGAAAATGTGATTTTAAAAAGAGCCAGATGTAGGGACACACAGGCAACTGGGGATGGGAAGAAAGTAGCTGTGTCATGGTTTGGTGTCTCTCTTTGCCTCTTCCTCCCTACTCCCGGTAACCTCCTTTCTCTCTGTCACACCAAGGCAAACTGGATGGAATATGAGACAATTTCATCCTACACTGGGAGCTGCAATGCTGAAGCTACAAAACACCTCTCTTTACTCAGAATCTCCATTAACTACCCACTCCTTTGGCAGCTCCGGTTACTGCAGCACTTTACCAGGGAAAATAAGTACCACCCTGAGCTGGGGAGATCATCTGGCTGACATCTCCTCCTCCCCACAGAACAGGGGACAAGTCTGAGCAGCCCTAAAACTGCAACCTGGCAGAAAAAGGCAGGTGAAACACAAAATTAATAGCACCAATATTGCCATTATCACGTTAGCACAGGCTCCAAATCCTTTTGAATTACAAGACCAACCCGGGATCAACCTTCCAAAACAAGTCATGGAAAAGCAGAGAATAAACTTCCCCTAGCTGTCAAAGTGTGCTCTTCTCTCAAGAAAAATGCAATTTTTGCTTTCAAAGAAGTGAAAAAGAAATTCCATGGGAAGTAAGCATTTCTGTTTTAATAATGAAATTTACATCTATCCAATTTTACTCATCAAGAACTGAGAGGCTTTGAGAGTGCGCTGAATTTCCAGTATTCAGGTGGCCACTGATGCTCAAATTAGCTCTGTTTCACAGCTGTTATTAGTAGTGCTTTGTGCCTGCTTCACAACTAACAAAACAGTTTTATATTAACACTGGGACCTAAATAGATTTGTCCATTAAACTCTAGTACATTAGACCCAAGGTGTCCCTTACAAGTATCCCAGTGGAGTTTTCTAAACAATCTTGGCTAGAACCACCTTGGGAGGCAAGTTT
>VYZQ01028263.1:85157-95249 GCA_013400655.1 Mystacornis crossleyi
TGCAGAACAGACAACTGGAATTTCAAATATGCAGATGGAACCAGCCCCTACCAACTTAGGGCTCCCTGCCCTGCCCTTATAACCTAAATTCTTTCTCTTTGCTCTTGAATATAGTTATGAAAAATGCTAATATTCCTTGTACACTCTGTCTACATGAAAAGAATATATGTACACTGGCAAAAGTTTGTCTGTGCAGTGTACTTGTGGATCATTCATCCTAGTATTTCTGGACACCAGGACAAAGGAATCAGCACTTTTCTTCTCTTTCTGAGTGCTCCACAAATATATGCTGCCTTTGTCTTTCAGCATCCAGTTCACAGCCCTTGCACCAGTTACATGCAAATGCCACCCTGTATGGCTCCCAAATCAAATGGATGTTAAAAGCAGAAAGCTGCTAGCAGCCAAATTAACAGCACATAATTAGTCTCATGCATAAACCACTTTAAAAAGTACAGGGCACTTGGTGTCAAGATTAGACAATTAACTTTGTCAGAGCACAGGAGAATGCGCTGAAACGCTTACATTTGCACCGATGTATAAAGTCTGAAATCTCACTGGGACTGGTGTGAGTAAATACTCTAGGTCAAAGCCTTGACAGCCTTATTTAGATTTTGCTCACTTAGTGCAGGCTCTGCTCAAGTAAAGACCACATATAATCCAAGGAAAGACTTCAGTTTGGCTCTGTTTTGACAGCCTATAAAAGACCGGCTGGAGCATAAGCAGGATCAGCAAAAGACCTTCCTCATGCACAACTCTGTCTGAAACCAGTGCTGTTTTACATGCTAGCCAAAACATGACTGTTCACTGCAGCACATTCTGCAGTGCCCCAGCCAGCCAAGATTTTAAAACATTCAAAATCGAGAAAGGGCTTCAGCCAATTCCCTTTATGGTGAGATGTGGCATCGATAGAGTGATCCATCAGCAGTTCACGTCTGTGACCAGAGGGGCTCTTTCCCAGGGGAGTGGCAGGCCCAGGGAGATTAGCACCTGTCTCTCTTCTGTTTATCACTGGCAGGTGCTTAACTGAAGCAAGATATCGGCTGTGCTATAGTGAACAAAGCTCCCAAAAGATAAGATGGATATGCTGGGCCACTAAGCTAATGCTTGGTCAGGAAAGAGAGCAAATGAGTCTGTTTGTCAAAGGTGGCTTTGTGAGCTGATAGGAGGAACATGGTAATTCATTAATATGGGGAGTATTCAGAGTCGATGAACAGTTACTGGGAGAAAGCCTTCTCCAGCACAAACAAAAGAAATCTACTGGTCCTGCAAAATCTGGGGACCTTGGTGACTGTACAACATAAGGAGCAGGCTGGCACAAGCTGGCTCTATTCAAGGTAATGCCTGGGCTGAAAGATTAGGGTATGCCAGGGCAGAGCCTTCTCTGGTCTGGAGGCAGTCTGGCCACATTCATGCAGCACCTCTGCTGACAAGCCACCCCAGATGGCACTGTTTGTAGCTTAACTCCAACAGCTAGACACCGCAAATAGTAAACCAGCATTTGCATGTAGAACATCTAGGTTTCAGCTGGCCATGTGGCTAGAAGAGGATATGACTATGAGCATAAGGATTGCAAGAGGAAAAAATATTCCCCTCCTTTCAGTTTTGCTGAAATGTTATCTAGAAATCTGTAGGAGCATGTTTCTTCTCTTTAAATTACTGAGCATGTAAGTTGCACTCATTCAACCTGAAGCAGAAGTTTAGAACTGTGGTGCTGCTTCCTGCACCACTGAAGTCTCCAAATCTTCAGGATTCAAAGACTTAGCAAAAACATTAACTCACAAACACTGAAAAACTCGCCTGATATGAGAACGGAAATGTCTGTCAAAAGGCCTCACCCAAAATACTGATGTCTAATATCTTTGTAGAAAATGTATAATCCTTTAATGAAGTAAAAGAAGTAGGTGTCATTTGTTCTTCCCAGTTAGGGAAAAAATAATTCCTTGTGAATTTGTTTAATGTAAATAAGCCCTCTATTTGTCTTTAATAAATTCATACATTATTAGAAAATCCTTTATACAAGGAGACCCACTGAGCTATATCATCTCATTTTAAAAGATTTCCTGTTGGTGGAAAACAAAGCAGCCACCTGCAAGGGCCTAGTGCTCAAAAGGATTTAAATAAACACACACAGATAATTAGATCAGTTAACCTTGCAAATTAAAACAAGCACATTGCATTATCTCCAGTTTATCCTAAAAGAAAATATGAAGTTACCTCAGATAAATAGTTTAATAAAGACAGTGAAGAGCTTATAACAAGCTGCATAATGCTAAATCTTCTAAGCATGTGGGTTAATAGGATGAAAACCTACTTTTTGACTAGCTTCATTTTGGAGACCTGGCTACTGATTTGCCTGGGACCAGGTGATTAATTCACCAACCATACTGTCAGAGCAGTTTCACCTAACATCACTCGGGCAGCCTTAGCTTTTGGGTCACTCTCCATTAACAGAAAAGAGAAGATGGGATGACTGGCCACACTCAACTACTACTCTGCAGTGGCTGCAAGAAGAAAACCAAATATTTTACCTTCATTAGGCTGAAGGTCAGAAGGATGAAATACAGGAAATATAAGGATCACAAAGTACCACCAGGGTTGGCCAGAAAAACATTACTCCATTTAATGCACAATTCAAGGCTTTAGAGCTTATTTCTCTCTTGTGAAGAGAGAACTGATATTTTAAGAGGAGAAATGTCACTGCATATTATCCAATCATCAAAACAGGGTAAAGGGAAATTGTTGGTCAAACTACTGTTCTGAATCCGAGATACCATCCCAGTAAGAAATGTGCTGAAAACAATATTGTTCCAGAAAACCTTTCAGTGCTTTCCAGGAAAATAACATTTGTCTGCTAATTTTTCCGTCATCTCTGCTCATTAAATTTGGCAGTGTCTTGTGTTTTAAACAAGCAAGGATGCAGTCTATATTTTAACAGTGAACTTGACTGCACTTCAGATCCCTCACACAATAGCTCCTCATCACAGGCCAGTTGCTCCTCACTGCTGGAAGATGATAGGTGTTGGTCCTGCAGCCAGGAGCTGCTGTTTTTCTGGCAGTTCTGTCACTGCTGTGGATGGCACCTGTTTACATAACCAAAACTGCAAACTTGTCAAAAAATGTTTGGTGAAAACCTGCTCTCAATGACAGTTTNAGTGAGCACTTGCTGCTGTATCACCTAATCTGATGTGTTGTGTCATGTGGGTCACAGAGGTTTTTTAAAGATATTGCAAGCCCTAGCAGAAATTGTTACCTACACAAGTAGACTTTACAGAAGTAAACTGAGAAATGAATGGACATGGGACTACACTATTTTTTTTTTGTTCAGGGTGCATTTAGGTTGCACACCAAGCATAAGCCAGACTCTCAGGTTTTTCTTCAGTCTCGTTTCTGTGCACATAATAAAATTTCTAACTCAAGGCTTGATTACCCACTGCCCTTGGTTACCAAATTGTTCTGGTTAGCCTAGAAAACAAGCCCAAATTTGCATCTGCTACTCTGCAGATAAATCCCCTGGGCTAGCACAGGAGAAGGTCATGGCAGTGGGAGTGCATCCCTTAATGCCACAGGCTGTACTATGCAGCCTTGTAAATAAAACCTGTAAGCAAACACAGGGTTTAGTTAGCAAGGCTATCCCTTTTGCACTTTGCACCGTAACTCGAACATTAAGAAGAAGAACAGAGAACAAAGCAAAACCCAAGAAAACTCAACATAAAAAAAAAAAAAAAACAAAAAAACCCCAAACAAACAAAACAAACAAACAAACAAAAAAACCCCAAATCAAACTAAACAAAAAAGCTGGAAAATTATCTGGCTGCTTCAATGCTATGGAACAGCTCTTCCCTCATCTATTTTACACCCCCAGCTTTCTGCTGCAGATCCAGCACACTCGAGTTTCATTTCAGAAAGTGAAGCTGCTAAGCAGCTACCAAATGACCTTTGGCTCTCGGATGAGTATTTATGGCAGGCAACACATACATCAACAACAACAAAAAGTTTCCCCAGTAACGAAAATGTTTCTGCCAGCAATGAATCTTTTACAAGCTTGCAAGATGTATCAAGAGTCTAATAATCAGATTAAAATCACATCAAACTATGTTGAGAAGTCAAGGTGAAGGCCTTTGGATTGTTCTCATGAATAGCCCTATCCAGACCTACCAGGTGATGATAAATTCAGGTTTCTGCTTGGTTGGTGTTTTTCAAATTTATTTTAAGGGCTTACAGTTTTTAAAAGCCAAGAGGTGGGAAAACTGTTGGTGTTTTAGCAGTTCTCGCCAGCATCAGACAATAGTGAAATAGTTAAGGGAAAAAAAAAAAAAAGATTTCTTTTGTGCAGGGGGAGCAGGTGACTGAGCAATAAATATGTGATCTTTCTATGCCACTTTGCAAAAGAGTTCAAAAGCTTTGTCTTGTTTTTATGGGTGAAAGCCCAAGTCTCAGAGAGGCAAAGTACTTTGCCCAGTATAATCTCTATTTCTAATAGTTAACGTGGGAACAAATTTGAAACCTCAAGTCCCAGGCTGTGGTTGGCATTTCCTCCTAAGATCACTGGGAACAAAATTAGTGGATGGGTTTTTTGTTTCTCTTTACTTCAGAACAAGAATGGTCAGCTTTATGGTGCCAAGCACAAGAAGAAATGCTGAAGTCCCAGTGCTTTATTTCCATCTCCCACGGAGTGCTTTCCTGAAAGGTTGGCTTGAATGTTTCCTTTCCAGATATACAGCATCCTATGTATAGGTGCTTGAAACAAATATTATGTCCACGTTCTCCCTGCTTTTCCCTCCCCACAGAAGGCCACCTTGGAAATACAGACAAGCACTGACAAAAGAAACCATGTAATCTGTCAAGGTGAGCTATTAGGTGTGGGAACTGGAGTTCAAAGTGTTAATGACTGCTCTGGAGATGTAAAGAATAGTGAAAGCCTGTCCAGGTATATGTGGTAGCTAAGGTGAGCAGCTTCTAGCCAGACTGGCTACAGATGAGTTTATCTGAGCTGTAAAGCCCTACCCAGCTCATGAGAGCAGTGCCACAGTCACCTGGGCATCTCTCTGCGCTACAGGGAGGCAGTAATCTTGCTTTCAGGCTCAGGTTAATCAAGTTTGTACAAATCAGCAATTCAGATAACTTCACCCACCCAGCTGATTGTGCACAAAGACAGTTTGGGAACATTCAGGTGAGACTGCAAATGGGCAATAATATCCTTCACCCTGTCCACTCCATTTCCCTAAAGGACAACTGCCCACACCATGTGGGATTGTACATCAGGTCTTTCTACATTATAAATAGGTCAATGAATCATGAGAAAAAGATTGTTAGAATACACTTAGGAAACTGTAGGACTGCCTTGTATGTCTATAAGGATGCCTACAGGTAAATAAAATACCAAATCCCAGGGGGAGAGTTTTTGAGGTAGGGAAGGGTTAATATCTGGATAGAGAGGCTGAGATCAGTGAACTCATACAAAAACACTGCAATACCAGAATATTGCTCACACTTTAGCTTAATCTGAAAGTCAAATCACATGACTGCATTTTCCAGTTTAACTTTCACGTCTGCCACTACCAAGCCAGCCTCTGAGAATTGTATTCACCTACTCGCTGCACAACTCCCACCAGCTTCCCAGTATAAGAAAAACAACATCCTTGGAAATCAAAGAGCTCTACCATCAGCTTACTAAGCCCTGTTCCACCTCCTCCCACACGTACTGGGGATGGACATAATGGATAGCTCACATGAAAAGAGGGGTTTATCGTGTCCTTGACTTAGCTCTCCTTTCTGGGAATCCAGATGAAGATTTTTCACTGGTTCCAACTGAGAGCAGAACAAAACAGACACTGAACACATATATAAGAAAAATCTACCCACATACTGACAGAAAATCCAATCGACTTCATCCCTTCCCCCAGAACTAACTTGGGTTCTCTGCACTGAAATGAGTCATTTGTAATTGACTAATTCGCAGAGAGATCAAAACCAGCAACAGACAAAGCCTGAAGAGTGTCATCATTGTCTTCCCTTTGGAATAGTAAAACTGCGCTTTAATTCCAACTTTAGAAAGCCTCTAGTTTTTCCACACAACTGCATAAAACTGCGGACTCCCAAGATGACATCAAATAAACACCAGTGGGGCTTCACCACGGGGAGAGGCAACCTCTCGCAGACACGTGAGCGCGCGTTGCGGAGGCACCGGTGAGTCAGCAGCGAGCAGAAATGCAACGTGCACACACGGGCCATATGCTGCTGGATGTCTCATCCTGCTGTAGTAGATCCCGCAGGCTCCAGCATGTTCCTGCTGCTCCCCGCCTACCCCAGGGAGAAGTGGTCCCTCAGACCACCGTGTTCGTACCCAAGGTGGGCATAGAGATTGCAGCCCTGGATCACCTGAAGGCCTGGCTGAGTGCCCAAAGAGCCAAGCATTACGGAATAGTTCACCCAGCCCAGCACCCTGAGCTTCAGCAAGGAAATTGGCAACTGGTAAGAGAGATGCCTCAGCAGCCTCTGTTGTGCTGAGCAGCTTTAGGTATGGAAAGATTTGCCTGTGGTAATAAAAAAGGGTGAAGAGAAAAGTCCTGCCCTTTGAGGACTGTGCTGAGCTGGTCCCCAGAGTCTGGGTCATACTCTAGAGAGTTTAATGTAATAGGGTTTTACCAGTCTCTTCCTGTTAGTGTCTTCCCCTCCCTCACTGAGAGTTGTTTCCACCCCTCTTGATATTTTCCAGTTTAGCATGGGTCCTCCTTTTCTTTTAAATGACTTTACCATAATTCTTTTGGCTATTTTTCATAAATTTAAATCTTAATGAGAATTACATCAGTATTTTCATTTAAATGAAGCTGTTTTCATTACATGAAATCGCTTCAGTGTACTTTTGAAGGAGGTTTCTATATTGTTCATTTTCATAGAGAATCTGAAAACTATGAATGCATTCCTTTCAAAAAAAGTAAAATTTTAAATCCACTTAACCGTACTATATTTCCCATAAAACTGTTTTCCTAGGTTTCCTTTTGAATTTATTTCTTTGAGGGTAGTCAAGGAGATGAAATTATGATCCAGAGGTGGAGAGTCACACTTGGAATGGATTAGAAAATTTTTTTAGATTTTCAATGAACTTGTTGGAGTCCACATCAAATCTCTCTACGCCTCTCATGTATTACTCACATTTCCTCATATTAAAGTGCACATGTACACACTATGATTTGTCTTGTGTAACCATTTCCTGCCTTGTAGAGGTTTGAACTTTCACTCCAATTTGTGAATTCATAATTGTTTTCCTGATTTATTTTTTTTTTTTTTTTAATTCTGTGATGCTGCACATGCATCTGAGTTACCACATCAGCTATCTGCAACGACCCGCAGGGATATTTCTTGGGAAAGAAACTTGGACATTACTTTACTTTGTGAGGAAAAAATTTGAAGGAATTAATGGTGGGAGAGAAAGTCACTCTACATCTCACTTGAGTATGTAGTGTTTAGAGGACTTTCTCTCCTGATTGTCTCATCCAAACCAATAAACAAACTCCTCAGGGGGAAACCGGCACCTCCTCTCTTCAGACAAGACAGAAAATGCGCTCTATGTAGCAAGGAAATTAACAGCTATTTACCCTGCATGCACTCCAGAAGAGAGGCCATTGAGGCGAGCCAGCGAGTGTGTGATCCCATAATGGGTAATCACGGGCTGATGTGGGTTCGTGTTCTTGCTTCCTGACAGTTTTTCAGAGCATATCATCTACATTTTTCACATCTTCTGAGGACCTGTGAGCCAGCTACTTGTACCCTAAGAAGAGTGGATGTTCAAAATTAGAGAAGAAATATCAGCTAGGAATGAAACTAAGACTCTCCCGGCAAATAAACAGACCCTGATGAAGTGGGCATCAAGGGAGGATTTCTAATTTTCTTCTTGAAAGCAATATGTTTCATCATGCCACTTATAAGTAAGTGCTTTTTTTCCATCTCTGTGATTCAGGATGAACCAGAACAGTTCCAAACCCAGTAACACTATGAGTAAACAGTAACATTCCTGAACTTAATTATTAAAATGAGCTTTCTACGATTGATTTTTTAATAATGGAATGTGAATTATGGAGTATGAGGATTATTTGTTCAGAAATATTAATCAGCAATTATTTTCCCTAGCAAAAATATAGATTTTTCTTCCATTAATGTGGAGAGTGGTGTTACTTATTGTTTATATTCCTTACTTTTCCATTTTTCTAACTGTATAGAAAGTGGCAAAGAAAATACGTTGTTGGGATTTTTTTCCAAAGTCCAAGCAGAATTGTCTTTTGAAAATAATTTAAAAGGGATTTTTGTCGAATGATCTGAAAAATAAAACACAGTGAAAACCTAAGCTGTGCAGCAAAGAGTGTTGTTGGAGTACTGGGAACTAAACAGAACCTCTGCAAATGGGATTTGCAAAATTAGTATTTGCATTCAATTTACAGCATCTACGTCACTTAAATTCTCAGAAAGCTTTTCAGAAGCCCCAAGAGATAGAATACAAAAGATACAAGCCAGTCAGAAAACTGTACATTAATACTTATATTTTCACTTCATCTCCTTTGAAGGTTTTCTTGAAGCTGTACAAAGACAGGAGTCACAGGAAATTGTTGCCCATAGTAACTAGTACCCTGTATGGAAAGCCATTTATCCAACTTTCAAAACATACTCTGGACTCACCTGTCACTTCAAACATCAGACGTTGTATTGAAGGGATATTTGAACAGGAAGAACCTTACTGGGAAGTGAGGACCACAAGATATTAAAAAATAACATCAGAATAATGTAAGAAACAGGCAAATATCTCAGTCCTCTCTCTTTCTTGCTTTTTACATTAAAGACATTCATCCTTCGTTAAAGGTCTCTGTCTGCTACTTGATACAACAAATAAAGCATGCAACTTGGGAATATTAATTCTCTCTCCAAAATTTCAAGAAAGCACTTCTCCCTTTTCTTTCAAGCAAACTAAGGGTTTTTTTTTTTCCCCTCCCCGTCTGTCTGAAGAACTGGGGGGAAGGGCAGGAGAGATTTCCTTGTGAAATCAAAAGCTACCCTTGAATCAAGTCTGATAGGCTGCTGAAAATTCAGCACAGAAACGTGTTTCTGTCAATGAAAGACCTTGTTTGTAACCGTAAGGATTGTATGCAGCATGCTGTTTGATCCTGAGAGGACTTTGATCTATGCTAGCACCTAAAATATAGCAAAAGATGTCACTAGGCTTTGGAAAAAGAAGGGAATGTAGAGACAGAAAGAGAGGGAAAGTGCAGGGGAGCAGTGCCAAAGCAGGTGACACTGAGTTATTGAGGTGTTGGTCAGGTAAAAGTGGATTTGTACAGAGGAGAGCCAGATGTTGCACTTCTGGGGGGAACTAGATTTCACTGTTTATCCCAGAAAACACTATTCAGGAACAGAAATGTCCAGCCGAAGCATATCAGAGCAACTTTGGGCCTTAAATTCAGAGCAATTAATTCCTTTACCTACATGACTGGTCTTCTAAGCCTTCTATGAGGTGTGAGTGAAATGTTATCAGTCTCCCCTCATCCTTGTTTCCCACTGTCTCACCAGAACTGGAAGAGGTTTGACTGAGGCTCAGTGTTGAAAGTATTCTTGACCACTACAAATGTGCTGATAAGCAAAAAGCTGGCTATACAGAAGTACTCCTGAGCCACCACACTGCTATGGGTGCTGATCTAGAACTATTAGGGCAAGATATATGGGGCAGTTAAGGCCACAGGCCACCTCTGGATGTGAACAGGTCAAAGGTGGATGCACCACATGAATTTTTCTGGTGTTCGTGGACAGTGTAGAGATGTAGCAAGAAACCTCATTGCTAAGACAAAGCAGGTAGAACATTTTATACACAGGTGTCTGAAGTTTGTGCACATATAAGCAGCATGGGAGACCTTAAGCAAAAAACACTGAATGGAAGTTGCCTAGGACCATCTCTTCTATATGGTGATTTCCTCATCTGTCCCCGGGACATTATTCATTCACAAAAAAACCCCCAAAAAACAAAAAACAAAAAACAAAAAAACAACAACAAAAAAAACCCAAACACAAAAAAACACAAAACAAAACAAAACAACACAAAACAAAACAAAA
>VYZQ01028265.1:0-13523 GCA_013400655.1 Mystacornis crossleyi
TTTTTTTGAAGACCTAAAAACCTGTTACATAACAAAGGCAGAGCTAAACATCGAGCTCTGTGGCCGGTTGGAATTTGTTCACCTGTATCCCCCGCGTTCCATCAACAGGCACTGCCAAAGGAACCGGCTTCCTGGCTGGAATGTTAATTATTCCTCTCCACTTCCAGGAACAAGAGCACTGCACGGACAGAAAGAGATTCCTTTCTCCTCCTCTCATTAACCAGTTCCACTTGCTCAGCACATTAATGCAGAGCTGAGGATGATTATACAGGGGCTCACAGGAGCTGAATAAATCTGCTCCCCGGACAGATGAGCCCAAGGCGCTCGGGAATAACGAGGGCGACGCCAGAAGGAAACCCAGCGGCCCCCGCCGGAGCCTCATCCCAGCCCCACAAAGGCAGGGATAAACCTGTGGGGGCTCGGGGTTCGCCTTAATTCCAAAAATAATCTCACCCCCGGTATTGATTTTAGACACTGGGCAGGTCCTCTCCTCACCTGAGGGACTGAAATGACCTTGGTTCCGCTGGAAAAACGCGCTGGGATTGACAGCAGGAAAGGAAAGGCTCGTGGTTAGCGACTGGATCAGTAAACTGGGGACACAGAAGGTGTGCAGTGCATGGAAATATCGGGACACCTCCCTGTGGAGGCTCTTGATTTACACTGGGAGCGAGAACAAACGGCGAGATTCCTCTAAAAATAGGGAACAATAAAATAAAAGACTCTAACGTAGCCAAATCCTACGGAACCTGCACCGCTTGCCAGCAACATTACAAGTCCTGCCATCCATCAAATCTCCCCACTCCGGAGAATGCCAAGTCCTCCTGCTTGGCGAAAGTGGATAGAGAAATGCAGGGTGACATTCCCTGCCTTTTGAAGGTGATTGGCTTTCCATTCACTTTGGAAAGCTGCTCCGAAGGAATAGGCCAGAAGCCTGAACATCCCTAAATATCCAGGAGTCGGGCTCTTCCAACAGGTGACGTTTGCTCCCGTTGTTCCTTGTGCAATTTGTTCACAGCCAAAGCCATTCCAGACCTGCCGACTGTCAGGAACTCCTGGTCGTCGCAGTGCCTCACTTTGCTCCTTAAACACTCCTGAAAGCAACAGTTTTGGGATAAACTTCCCAGGAGAGGTTTCTCCAAGGCCAGAAGAGGGCCAGATGGGTTGGAGCTGCTGCCAGATGGACCTGCCGAGAAGCACCTGGCCCACCTTGAGCGCTCAATTAGTCAAGGGAGCCCCAGGGAGCCCCGGGGATGATTTAACCACTGCTTAATGTGAGAGCTGGAAGGCAAACAAGGGGATGGATCGATGGCACTTGAGCCAGTGCCCGGCAGGATTTGATCCCGAGCTTAACACAAATGCCTCTGGAATTTCCCTTTCCTTGCACACCAGTTCTTCCTGCTTTTTTTTACACCAGGCTATGATCCTGAAGACTTTTTCTGCAGGAATACAGGCTCCTTTCCTTAAACAAGAACATACACAGAGATTTGGACCTCTTTGTATCTTCCCAGTGTGAGAAGCAAATTTCCCCCTGGAAAAAACGAAAGCGAAAATGTTGTCCCTCATTCTGAGCTTCTTCAGGACGCCCTGGGAGAGCCGACCCCAAATTCAGTTAAAACCAAGGATGGGAAACATCTCCTCAAGCTGGAAATTTGATGTAGTGGAATTTTGCTAAAATACCAAAGTAGGCTGAGGAAACCAAGGCTGCTTTTTTGGGGTGTCTCATCACAGAGAGGAAATCTCCTGGATGTGTAAAAATTTTGCGCAGATTTTTTTGTTCCTATATCTTGGTTTACTTCCAAAGGCAGTGGAGCCCGATCTGCATTTAGGAGAAGTTAAAGAATCCTGGAATGGTTTGGATTGGAAGGGACCTTCCACTAGGTCANCATGCCATCCTAAATAATGTGAAAAGAACAAAAATCCAAGGAACAAAACCCACTCCATCCCAAAAACATAAGCAGTGTTATCAATACCTTGCATATGTTGTATTAGTTACAACCTTTATTGCCAATTAACAGCCATTAGAATAAAACAGTGATTGGGGAAAACTAAATGGCCTCTTAACCACACATGGAAAGGGCAAAGGAATTATTCTGGGAACAGCATGTGGCCAGAATTCTGTGGGAACACTTAAATACAGCCACACACCTCGCAATCAACATCAACATAAAATCAGGGTAATTATGCCATGTCCTCTACAAGCAGCAGTACCAAAAAAAAAAAAAATTAAAGGGATTTATAGATTATTATTTCAATTAAGTGCTCCAGCCTCAGGATTTATCTTCCTTGCATCTCGCAGGGTGCTGAGCAACATCAAGATAAAAATCTTACCACCACTGTCAGTGCGACAAAAATCCACCGTATTTCATACTCCCCCTTGTATCTGCAGAGCAGAACTGGGCCACCAACCTTCCCAGGAAATGCTGCTGCCAAAATAACCTTACAATCCTAGAGGAGAGGGCTGGGTTATGCAGAAATCATTTTATTTGGCGTCCGCATGGAAAACACCAACTCAGACACACCAGAGAGCAAAAGGACTCTGATGAGCGCTGAGATTCTGCAAGCAAGAGGCATTAAAAACCCTTCTGATTGCTCTTATCAGCTGTAAAAAGACTGAGAGTCACCCTAACAGCAAAAGGATTTCATTGTCCCAGAGAGAGAAGGATTTTACACCATTTAAGAAGAGATTTTTACCATCAATGATAAGCTCCTGAGCCTCTCTGGAGGTTTAAAATTATTGATAGAAATATTATCTGATTGAGGGGCTGTGGCTGCCCCGTCCCTGAAGTGTCCAAGGCCAGGTTGGACGGGGCTTGGAGCCACCTGGGCTAGTGGAAGGTTGAGCTGAGCTCAGAGCTCAGCTGGTATTAGTGACACAACAACTTAAGATGTCTAAGAAACTACAGAACAACTGTAACAGTTATTAGACGTGGAAAAAATTCCCAAGTTCAGTGAAAACCCTCTCTCTCAAGGTGTGATGGATGCAAATGAAAGGCCGACAGAGTCTCAGCCACCTTCCAGAAAGTCCTGGGGAGAAAACAATAAGGACAGGACAAAGGAGGATCACAAAGAAGTTTTATATCCCTTTTTACTTGAGGCACTTTGTAATATTTTATTAATCTGTAATATATTAATTATAAGCCAGTAAATGTTCAGCTGACTGAGCAAATGTCACTTCAGTAAAACTCCTTTGTAAACTGACAGACAGAAAAGTTAATTTCTGTGTGGGTTTTTCCCCAAAACAACCCAGCAACTAAAAATTACCACTTTATGTGTCCTGCTCAAGCTCCTCTATAGCTTTTCATTTTCCCTTGTAGATTTTTCTTTTCCCAGTGGCCTGTGCAGAATGTGAAGTTTTCAGACAGAATTTAATGCAAAAAAGCAAGGTCATATGCAAAGAATACAATAAAAAATAGGGTCACAGGCAAAGAATACAAGAGCTGGGGCACTACAGGAAATGTAAATGTTAAAAATCACACGAGAGAAGGTAATAATAATAAAAGAGAAGTGCCCACAATACAACAAAAGCAGCAGCCAAGCGACTGCACCGAGCATCCCTCAAGGCTGACGGAGGGATGGGTTGACCTCGGAGGCCTCTGCCTTGCCTGACTTCCAGACTTCTGTGGGGCTCATTAAAGGCTCCAAGCACAAAGCATCAAACAGTTCAAGGAAAAGTTGGTCTCCATGGGAATAGAGGACAAACTAAAAATAACCATAAGCCGGCATTTTAACAATTTTGCAGGAGATTGTCATGGCAATGAAGAGAGTTGTAACCTGTTGTCATGATAACCAAAGTTTTAAATTAATGGGAAAGCACTCCAGTTCCGCTTCATCTTTATTCATAACGGATCCAACATCCTCCACGGGAGAATTCCACGTTAGTGCCTTCAAGGAATCAGGAGAGCTCGGGAGAAGCACGGGAGGGATAAAGGATGGTGAGGATTAAAAGAAAAATTTAAAACTCCACACCCAAAGCAAAGCTCCGACAGGAGGGAAAAGAACCCAGGGATGAAAATCCTTCGAGAGATGAAGGATATTGGGAAGGAATTGTTCCCTGGGAGGGTGGGCAGGCCCTGGCACAGGGTGCCCAGAGCAGCTGTGGCTGCCCCTGGATCCCTGGAAGTGTCCAAGGCCAGGCTGGAGGGGCTGGGAGCAGCCTGGGACAGCGGGAGGTGTCCCAGCCCATGGCAGGGGTGGGACTGGATGGGTTTTAAAGTCCCTTCCAACCCAAACCATTCTGGGATTTTGCGACTCAAGTCCCATCTTGACAATGTCTTCTCAAACCAGAGTTCACAGCACATTAAATAGCACAGAACGTCCAGTTTTTCAAGACACCCAAATTAGGGGAAAATAATGTGGGTTTCCAGCCCAGGGGATGCTCCAGGGGCTGGAGCCCCTCTGCTCTGGAGCCAGGCTGGGAGGGCTGGGGGTGTTGGGTGTAGGTCACCAACGGGCTGCTCGTGCATTCAATGAGACCCTCATGACATTCATGGGCTCAGAGCAAACCACGCCTTGTTTGATGACAACGTAATTGTTATTTCGGGGGAAAATTGCCCTGCTCACCCTGAAATTACTGTGATAGTCCATTTTATTGCTATTTCCTTTAAGTGTTTTAAAAGAGAGAGAAAAAATATTCTGGCAACAGAGTGCCTGCACAGCGCACACATCTTTACACCTTCAACCCAGCACAGAACGGTCTTCACCTCAACAGAGTTCCTAATTTGAAATAAAAACAAACTAGAGGTCAACAGAAGTTCAGATGCCTACACACACTCATCTTTCTGAATGAAATTCTTCGTTGTTCAGCTGTAAAAATTCAGGTTTTCCCCTCTCTGACTTCATTTGCAGTCACCATGTGCTTTGCATCTCCTGGGAATGCCACAGAATCGACCTCTTCTCCCCAGAGACGGATGCTCTTTGCTGCCAAACATGAGGTCTCTAATGATGAGGCACAGAAATGTCATTTTTAAGTGTAAATAGATGGCAACAAGTCAAGCATAAAGTGGACACTTCCTCTGGTTACTTACTAAGGAGAATTTTGTAACTTTGAGCTCCGAAGTTTCTTCACCTGTTACACTCCAGGGTTTCTTCCTTGTACTTCCCCTCCCAAACCCTCCTCTTTACTGCTCCCAGTCTTCTGAGAGCTCCTCTTTTCAGCCCAATTCCTTCTTTATTCTACTTGTTCCTGAAAATTATTTTGCTGAGGAAGTGAAACTACTCAGACCTGCTCCCAGGAGGGGCTGCTGGGCTGACAGCTCTCTGGAAGGAGGGCTGGGGGGAGGCTTCAGAGAGGAGCGTGGCCAGCACACGCTGCTGCTCTTCCCAGGAACTCTCAAGTCCTGGCTTTCTTTCCTCAGGTCACTGCTAAGACAGGACCTCAGAACAGGGAAGACATGGCTCTCATGGAGCAGTTCCAGAGGAGGCCCTGGAGCTGATCCAGGGCTGGAGAGGTCTGGGAGAGCTGGGGGTGCTCATCTGGAGAGGAGAAGGCTCCAGGGAGAGCTCAGAGCCCCTTGCAGGGCCTGAAGGGGCTCCAGGAGAGCTGGAGAGGGGCTGGGAACAAGACCTGGAGGGACAGGACACAGGGAATGGCTTCCCACTGCCAGAGGGTGGGGTTAGATGGGGTATTGGGAAGGAATTCCTCCTGTGAGGCCCTGGCACAGGGTGCCCAGAGCAGCTGTGGCTGCCCCTGGATCCCTGGAAGTGCCCAAGGCCAGGCTGGGCACTGGGGCTTGGAGCACCCTGGGGCAGTGGAAGGTGCCCCTGTCCATGGCAGAGGGTGGAACCTTTAAGGTCCCTTCCAACCCAAACCATCCTGGAATTCCATGACCTTCTCTATGTCCCACCAGCTCATCCCCAAGCCTTGCACCCTGCCTCCAAAGCTGATTTTTTCCCAGATGAAGGATAGCAGCTCATTCTGGGAATTCAGAGGGCTTTCCACGACGAGCCTGTTGACAAATACGTTCCCGTACAGAGACCCGGAGGTGGCAATTCCCGCAAGGAAACGAGCACTTCTCACCATCAGCAGAAACCCTGGGGTCGGGGCCGGGGGAAGGAGCGGTGGGGCCGAGGGGAGGGGAAGGGAAAAAAGGCTGCAGCACTAAAGAGCCTTTCAGGACTCATTTATTCGAGCAGTGCCAAGGCAGCTCACTGCTGCAATATTTTCTTCCTGCACTCAGAGCCAGGGCTTTGGGATCTAATAAATCATCGCTGGCCGCAGAGACATTAAAATTCTAGCCCAGTACTGCATCAGATGAAACGAGGCCGAGTGCCAGCGAGCACAGGGAGAGGGAAGGGCAGCCACGCACGCTTTAAAATAAGTATATGAATGCATTTGCATATAAGCAACACCTGATTTTGGCTTCACACCAGGCTAAATCTAATGAAACAGAGCAGCAAAACAGATCTGCAACTGGATGATCTTTAAGGTCCCTCCCAAGCCAAATCGTTCTGGGATTCTGTGATTAATAAACTCGACCGCTCCACTTCGGGAAAGCTGATCCCCATTAAATTAGAAATAAGATATTAGGTATAAAGCACAGTAGGAAAACAGACTCAGTAATTAACAGATACGGTACAAACCAGGGAATAATTTCTGAAGCTTATAAAAGTCTTCTCCAAGCCTGGCCCAGCTCACATTTCTGTCTGTAGAAACCTCTGTGCTGGATCACATTGACTGCGCCCGGTGTGAGAAATAATTGTGCACCAGGAGGGAAGAAAAACTCAATATTTAATCTAAAAACATTTTTGCAGAAGTCAAGCCACTAAATTTTAATTTATTACCTTCAGCCTGAAAAAACATAACAAGGATTTGACCACTTATTTTACTGCGCAAGATGGAAAAAAAAAAGGTGCAGGGAGGGGAGGAAAGGCAGAAAATATTAAGGGTTTTCAGCGGATCACGAGGCAGCCTTGGAGCTTATTTGCAATCATTTAATTGTAGCACCTGGGGATTTAAGAGGTATTGAATGTGTGGGGTGCAAACATGCACGGAGAAAAACAAGGCAGGATACGAACCTGAACTGCAAGTGGCAGAAAGAAACACGCAGGAAAAGGCCTTTATTTTAGACCGGGGGAGATTTTAACTCGGGATGAGAGGGTCCCTGAAATGTGGGGTGCCAGGGCCAGGAGATGTTTCCATCCTGGCTTAGGAACAACCATTTCCAACTCACACAAGGACAAGTTTGCCTTCCAGCTCCGTGGAGTGTGCGGCGGAGGTTCCCAAAGTCCCCATCCCTGGAGGGATTTAAAAGCCACGTGGGTCAGGGGTGGCTTCGGCAGTGCTGGGGAACACCTGGCCTTGGATCACATTAAAGATCTCTTCCAGCCTCAGTGATTCTGGGAGGCTGAAATGGCCAGTGTGATTTTGACTTCCTACACAGAGGCTCCTTGTGCAGGAGCAGAGCAAGAGGAACTTAAGAGGAAAAGGGAACAGGCAGAGAAAGAATTTTAAATGGTGGAAAACAATTGACCATGGCTAAAACAAGGAAAAAAGGAGATGGCTCAGAAAGACACTAGAAATTAATAAGCCACCAAAACCCAGGCTCATTCTATGATATGCAAACACTCAGAAAGAAGACAACGAAAAACCCCTTCAGTTATCAATTTTAATACTGAATGTGCATTTAAAAGCCAAAAGAAGGGCTATAATTTGTCTAGCTGCAATTTAAAACAGACATTTCGGAGGGCTCATGCTTAAAAATAAAGCTTCTCTTTTCCCCAGGTGAGGGAAGAACTTCACAAGATGTGCCTGTTCTCTATAAAAGCAATTGAGACACAAGAAAATTCTCTGTTCACCTTTTATTTTTCTCTTCAAAACATGTTTCCAAGGCCATCTTTTTTTTTTTCCCACCCATGTTTTTTCTGCTTCTCTGCCTCACAATTTTTCCCCAGCTCTCTTCAAGTGTGGCCATTTAATCTTTTTATTTCTTTTCCACCGCGAGGAAAACCGAAATCAATACTGCAGCCAAGAAATGAGGCAGAAATAAACCAGTTGCACAGACTGACCCGAGCCTGGAGGAGGAGAGGGCCCACAGTGAGGTCATTTGGGAAAACAGAACACGAGTTTTGTTTGCTTTTAAGAGCTGAGACTCTTCTGCTTCTTGACAACACAGGGAAACTGAAAAGCCTGTAAAACCTTCTCCAAACAGTTACAAAACCAGGGGTGAGGGACGCTTCCTAAAGTTTCGACGAACTCCTTGGAAGGCTGGCATCAGTCACACCAACCTCCAAACGAGCTGAGTGGATGTCATGGATTATTTTAGAACCACGGAGTCATTAAGGATGGAAAAGTTCTCCAAGACCACTGAGTCCAATTGATCCCCAGCACGACCAAGGCCACCACTGCCCCGTGTCCCCAAGTGTCACATCAACACGGCTTTGGACCAATTCCAGGGATGATGATTCCACCATTGCTCTGAGCAACCTCTGACACTCACAAACATCCTTAACCTCACCCAAACCCCCTCTGTCTCCTCTTCCCCAAACAAAAAACTACTCCTCTCTCCTTCCCTCGGTGGTTTTATGCTCTTTACAACCTCAAGGAAGTCCCTGAGTTAATTCATTACGAAGATGGTGATTTATCCGTGGCTGATCTCAGTGCTGAAACTCGGCGCCTTCCAGCACTGAGGAATTCAGCAAGTTGTTTGGAAGTATTCCCGTACGAAAATCACGCATTTGAACACAAAAACAATGAGAGTCTACACAAGTCACAGCTCATTCTTCTCCCAGTCAAGTAGGATTTTCCTGTCTGCTCTATACACACCAATTAATAAACATGAAGAAACGCCAGAGGAAAAATATTCACTGTATCCACTTCATACATTTTTAATCACCCTGAAATCAATTCAACACCCTGAACACGGTTTAGAATTCCTGTTTTACAGACCCGGTAAGCGATGGATCGCCTAATTAAATCCAGGAGTGGCGTTTCCCAATCAATGGAAGGGGCTGATGTGCACGCACATCTTGGAGCAGAAGGAAAAGTAAGGAGACAGCACCTCAACCCTGCCATTTGCCTCGTGTTCCTCAGTGCTCCCCATGAAAATGCCGAGGAATGCCAAAAAGAAAGGGCAAAAATATAAAGTTCATCCTCTTTGACAGAGTAGTTGTGAAAGAACTCGGTTTGTGAGGCCAAAGAGCTGATCTGCCATCAAAGGCCCAGCATTTCCGAGAAGAATACAGCCAAATCATGATTGTAAGTTAATAAGGAAGGCTGAAATCATGCCTACAATTATCTTTGTCCCACAAGAAGTGTGCAAAGGAGGATTAAAAGCCGGCAGCAGAAATCCTATCAGAACATCCTAGAACATCGAAGGCCACTGACTTTGAACATCCCAGTAAATTAAAGGAACAGTCAGGAGTAAATGAGGTCGCTCCTCACACGTGCAGTTGTGTCTGAGGCTCCACGATGAATACAAATGACAGGGATTAGGGCAGGAACACACCTGAGAATCCTTCACCTCCTGTCCTGCCAACAAAACCAATGGCCGGAGGGCGCAGATTCCCTCTGTTCATCATTATGTCCAAACAAATGTTGTGGTTTCACCTTGGGGAAGAAAAAATGACAAAACCTGGGAATTTTAAACTTGGGAGTGCTGCAAAGAGCCCAGCTCAGGGATGTGTCACGCTCTTCAGGAGCATGCAGGGGTCCTATGCAGGGAAAGTCCCTCTGCTCTGGAGCCAGGCTGGGAGAGCTGGGGGTGCTCCCCTGGAGAGGAGAAGGCTCCAGGGAGAGCTCAGAGCCCCTTGCAGGGCCTGAAGGGGCTCCAGGAGAGCTGGAGAGGGACTGGGGGCAAGGCCTGGAGGGACAGGACACAGGGAATGGCTTCCCGCTGCCAGAGGGCAGGGATAGATGGGATACTGGGAAGGAATTCCTCCTGAGACGGTGGGCAGGCCCTGGCACAGCTGTGGCTGCCCCTGGATCCCTGGCAGTGTCCAAGGCCAGGCTGGATGGGACTTGGAGAAGCCTGGGACAGTGGAAGGTGTCCCTGCCCATGGCTGGGGCTTGGAATGAGATGTTCTTCCATGTCCCTCCCAGAAACCATTCCAGGATTCTGTGAGTATCTGTCCCGAGCTGCAGCACGACCTGAGCAACGCTGGAGCGACGTGACACGAACCCCTCGGAGATTTCCCAACCAGCTCCACATCTTTGGGCTCTTGGCTTTTATTGCCATTTATTATTTAGGAATAACTCCGCCGAACACAGAGTCGGCCTAGCGGAGGTTCATGAATCACAGCATCTTATCAGCATATTAATCAGCTCCTGGGAGGGAGAGGGAAAATGGTGTGAGCTATCACAAACACTTTATGGTTTCACGCTTGAAGTCCAACAAGCTCCAGGAGAGACTGATTCTTCACCCCTGATTCCACACCGACGGGCTAATCTATTTACTGCAGCACTGGTGCCTTCCTGGAGCGGCTGCGAGGAAATGGGAAGGGTAACGTGCCAAAGGAAAACCAAGTAGTTCAGCAGCTCCCATTTGGGGCGGGCAAAGCGAATTCTACCAAGAATTAAAAATAAAAGCAAACTGGAGGCCTTAAATACATTTTAAAATCGGCCTCAGTTAAAACAACAGCTGATTTAATGAAACAGTAAACAGCACTGAAACACTGCCGCCGATGTTCAAAAATCCATGGAATTAGCGGAGCGGAAGCCGTCACCAGCCGGGCGCAAGGAGCCAGGACTCGGAGCACAACGGGCTTACTGGGCAGATGTATCTCCGTCTGCAGCTGGAATATTCTCCCCGTGTCACCTTCCCTCAGCTCAACAGCTGCTCATCCAGCAGCAAGGAACACTGCCGGCAGGAGTTATTCTCCTCCTCTTTCTGTTTCCGATGGAAAACGGGGAGGAGGGTGCAATTCAACACATCTGGAGCTTCCAAGGACCCCAAAAATGAGACACAGGAGAAGCTACCAGATCTTAATAAATCCCTTAGTTCAAACACAGGGATTGTTTTCATAAACATTTCTCCTATGAATTGAACAATTCTGATTTTATCTCACCAAATAACTCTATGTCACGGAGTATTTCAAAACTTCCTTTTTTACACTTTATTATTATTTCCCATAAAAATCCAGCTAATCCAGACCACACTTGAAAAATGATTTAGGAAATAACTGTCCTTCACACTTCCATTAAGGAAGGTCAAAATGGAAAAATGAAGAATCTGAATGAACGGATGGTTCATCAAGTACTTGAGTATGTGCCAAGGATTTCCCACTCTCCCTAACACAAGGATTTCCTATTTCCCTAACAGCCAATCTGGCAGAAAAAATTGGATTATTTATCTTGCAATGGACCTCTCTCCCTACTCCACCAGAAAAACAACACAAAAATGAGAATGAGAAGAAAATCAGATTAAAACTCATTATTTCCGCCTAAAGCTACCATATAAATAAAAATAATAAACAAAATACTACGTAGTATAAAGCACTCACATTTAGCACAAAAAAAAACCCAGAAAAGCATGGGATTAATCCTGCCAGTATCCTGGTTACCATCCCTGCTTTCTTTCTACCTCTATCCCACCTGAGTTTCATTCCACAGCTCTTTTCATAGCTGCTGAGACCACCCTCAGGAGTTGCCTGTCTTTTCTCTACAGAGGATAAAATTTAAATTTTCTCCTCCTCTTTCCCTATAGAACTTTGGGTCTTTCATTACATATTCAAACAAATTCAGATTTAAAAGGGTTTGTAATACTATTTGCCCAGAAAAAAAAAAAGCAAGCTATTCTGTTAAATGCTTTTTAACTTCTATTTTGGGACTCCACTGTAAGAGTTCAGCCCACTGGCTCCTTACCTTCTTCCACCTGGGCAACGGAACAATCCAGCAGGAATATTCCTGCTGTGCTGTCCTACAGTCGTTTCTTGGTTTTACCACTCACATGACCAAGGACCCCGTTCTAATTTTTCCAGTCTGATCTGCCTCCAGCTTTTTCCTCCAAGATTATCCTGCACGTGCACCGCTGATTTCTGTGCGTTTACCACTAATTCTGGAAGACAAATGCCTGAAGGACGGTTTGGGATGAAACCAGTCTCTGGGGGCCATCTCATCGTGATCCCTGCACGGATCAGAGCTGGCACAAGGTGGCCAAGTCCAATTTTACAGAGTTAGGTGCACAGCAGAAACTTCACAGTGATCAACCAGCAGGTCATTTTAGAAGACAACATCCCATTAATGTTGGCACTTGACTAATTCCAAAGGCAGTCCTGCAGAATTCACATGTTCCAGGCCAGGCTGGATGGGGCTTGGAGCACCCTGGTCTATGGCAGGTGCCCCTGCCCATTGCAGAGAGTGGAATGAGATGACCTTTAAGGTCATTTCCACCCCAAACCATTCTGGGATTCCATGAATTCCTTCATCCAAAGCAGAATTCACCCTTTGAAATTCTTCTGGAAAGGTCAAGGTCCAAATTCTGACCAATCTGCACCTCAATATTTAAATAAAATTGTCTTATCAAGTGCCAGAAAGCAGCTTCTAAGACACCCAGGATTGTACGCAAGCAGATACAGAAACGCGCATTGAATGCATACTAAGGTGGAGCTTCAAGCACAGGCCAAAAAAAATCAAAGTAAAGTGGGAGAGCAGTAGCCTCTTGTGCTGGAAAGCCACAAAATTCCTGTTATTTTCAGAGCAGGAAAATAACTGTGCACTTATGAGCTCGTTCTACCACCCAAGCGCTGCTGGAGTCCACAGTCCTCTCACAATGGGGAGATTTTTGCAGAGATCTTTTCACAGAGATGGGGGTTTTTTTTCAAGCCTCTCGTGCTTTGACTGTGAGACCAAAGTTCCCCCAAGCTACAGTATCTCCAACAAAGCAGCTGCATAAATTGGAAGGGGAAAAAGAAAGGATGAATAAAAATGGGGCAAAATGCCTTTGAGGAGCTCTCTGCTCTGCAGAGTCTCAGACAGGGCCCCTCACGGCCCCACGGATCCACCAGCTGGAAGAGCTGCCAAACTCAACCAGAATATTCCATGCACAAAGCACCTGAGAGTATCTGATGTTCATTCCCATTTTGCTGGTGACCACCCTCCTCCACAAAAGCACATTCCCAAGTAATTCCACACATTAGGTGAAAGTCAACACATCCAACCGGCAACGGAAATAGAAAGCAGGAAGTCCTAACACAACATGACACCCAGTAGCTGATTACATTCCCCAAAATGGTATAAAAAGGAGTTTTCCAGGGCTGATTCTGTAAGTGGGTTACAAGATCAGAACAACTCAAGGTGAGTGTAATCCACAGGGAAAACCAGATACACCTAAGGTGGGATTTTCTTTTTCCAAAGCATCATTTCTCTCCCAGCTGAATTTTCCGTATCAGTACACTTTAGTTCCCCACTAGTTGCATACATCCTTCAAGGCCTTTTTCAAGTATTAAGGGTGACATTTTTAGACGACTCAGTTCTAAAGGTTTCAAACAGACTTCAGACCTGCTCTTCAACACAAGATTAACTCAACCAAACCACAACTTGAAGTCAAAAAAAAAAATCAGTCAATAATGTAGCTTAAGTCAGCACCTAT
>VYZQ01028266.1:15295-47751 GCA_013400655.1 Mystacornis crossleyi
TGAAAATTATATAAAAGTAGTGGAGAAAAAAGAGTATGATTGGGTTTGTTTGGGGGGGGGGGGGGGGGGAAGGATGTTGCTCATCTCTATTACAAGATATGAAGAGAAAAATAATTTTGCAGACTTGGATTTCACTTTAAAGAACAACTTTTGGGGTGACAATAGCTTTTGCATCAGCCAAGGCTGACGTTTCATAGTCCTGCTGTGCCTGTACTGCTGAGTCCTGAAGACTCACAGAGGTTTAACCCACGGCTGCAGCTCCTCAAGATGACCAGCCTTGGCAGGAGCTTAGCCTGGCATGTTGGAGCTGTGTTCTGTGCAGGTCTTACTTTCTCATCAAAAATTTAGGTGGCTCTATTTTGCTCCATCTTAAACAAATCAGTGACCCTGAGTTTTCTGGCAAATCTCCAGATGAGGTCTTCTCTGGGAAAAATTTTGGGTCCTTCTTGTATTCATTAGAAATAAAGGAGAAAAAAAGCCTTATCACCAAGGACAGTGGCAGTTGTCAGCTCCATTTTGCAGCTTGCTTAACTCAGCTGAATTACTGTCTACCAAATGGGCAAACTTGAAACATACTTTTTTCCCCATCTCCTTCAAAAATCCTGTGTCATTAGACATGCTTAAAAAATGCAGGTAGAAAAAGATCATCTTGTCTCTCTACTTTGACCCCTTAGCTTATTATATTATTTCGACTGTTGCCTTTCCTAACATGGCCGTACATATCCAGAGCTTTTCATTCAGACAAAAGGTGGTATTTCTACACTATTGCCTAATTATCTTTATTAACTTATTCTTGAATTTAACTTTCTAGTTTTTGCTTTCACTTTTCTAACTTCCAGCAAAAGTTGTTCCTAAAACTATAGATGAAATACAGGAACTTCTGGCACAGAAACATAATAGCCAGAGGGAGGGGGGAATGCCTAGGGCAACTTCTACCCTGGTTGGTTAAGCAGAAATTCCACTGACATCCTGAAACAGATGAGGTCCTGATAAAAACAGTCATGATTGACTGTTGTGCTATCTGGCTGCATTCTAGACTTTTAAATGAATTTGAAAGCAGCCAGACATCTAATCTTTCCAAAGGAACAGCCAAGATAGAATTTTGCTATGCAGTTTTGGGGCTAACAGTGTACAGCAAACAAAATCCTGATCAAGCACGGTATAATACTCATGTCCTTGCAGGAGACATTTATATTACCTGTAGGACACATTCATATTATCCACTGTTGTCCACCTAAAAGTTTAACTAGTACTTTATATTCCTGTAGGAGGTATGGAAGAGGTGTGGGATGGATTGGCCTGTGGAAGTATCCATTTCTGCCTGGTAGCAAAAGAAGGTATCCAGGAGAGCTAGGGTGGAACCGGCACTTGTCTTTTCAGTGGCAAATCTGGGAGAAATTAATCCCAGCACTAATTTAATTTTTGGTAAGAAAAAGAAGCAAAGTTCAAGGTTGTTTACTTTTGATAGAAACATCCAGGTATTTGAGGTGCTCCCAAATGAGTGCCTGAGATCAGTAATATTTTGTAGCAATCATGTTCAGGAGCTGAACATGTAGGTGAGAAATAAGAAATCCTGTACCAGTTTGATCACGGTTTCCTCCCACATCCACTTGTATCGTTGAGCTGTGAGTGAGACTGAGTTTGGTGAACTCCACAGTGCTTCAGCTGCTCTACACCTGTCTCACCCACCTCCCAGCTTGCTGGACTCCCTCTGTATAAGATACTGAGTTTCTGGCACCATGTGCCAAGTCTCCTTTTCTTCATACTGAGTTGGGGGAGGGAGGGTAAGGATGCAAATAAATAATCAGGTACTTCTTCCTTTATCCTCTAGAGGCCTAATCCAGGGGTGATTGATATCAGTGGAGAAGTGTGAAGTAACTGCATCAGACTTTGATTTGAGAGTGATTCTGCTGAAGAACAGGGGAGCAGTACATTTGTGTGGGATACATATCTGCGACAACAAATGAGTAAGTCCCATTAGCTGACATCTTGGACTCCATGGACTCCATTTTTCTTCCACCAAAATGTTAAATTCTCCAAGTAAGAAAAATCCTTTCACCCGATCTTTGCATCTAAAAGCATTTGTTAAAGGATTCATTTTAAAACCAGAGAGAACTATTATTCTCTGACCTCTTGCTTTGAAGAGAATACACAAAGTAGATTAAAGTGTTATTATTGCTTGATCAAACAATGCACTTGAATGTTTGTTGGGAGAAAGGTTTTCCAAAATACAGAAAAGTGACTTTCCATAACACAGTGTCAGACCTCTTGATGAATTGCAAAATGTCACCCAACTGTGATTCCTCTTGCTCAAACCACAAACTGTGTTTGCATACATTGTGTAGGCTCGGTATTTCCCCGTAATACAGGTGTGCAGAAAAGAAAAAATAAACCAAAATGAAACAAAACAAGCAAAGAAGACACATTTGTGCTGGCTGTGAGGGCAACCAGGACCACAATCATCTAGTGCAATTCTATTCAGATCCTATAAATAAAAGGTAAATTTGTTTTTGGAATAAAAGTGGTTTGTACTTATGAAAACAAAACATTCCCATATATGTCTCAGAAGACTAAGAAGACAGAGAGCAGAAAATGTGCAGAATGGGGTGAAAGAGAGCATCCCTGTGCATGACATCCTGTTCAGTGGATTCTCTAAGGTTTCCTGGCCACTGCCAGCCAAGCTCCAGTGGGATTTGCCTTGCTTGACTAAGAGGTCTGCAAATTAGCAAAGGTTAATTGTACACTGGAGCTGAGCACCCACGGGTCTCAGTTCGAAGAGAAGAAAAGCCCCTCCAGAGGCTGGTTCATGCATTCCAAGGCAGGACTGTAAAAGAACTGAAAGGATCACAGTCAGTGTTACCCCACTGATCATTACAAAAAGTCTACGATATGGAAAGGAGATGTTTCCCCACTTCAAAGCCAGCTCTTTGAGGCATTCCAACACCTTTAAGCCATATCCTTAGCCATCGAAAGCCTAAGAGCTCAAGTCACATTTCAAAGGATTTTGTATATGAATAATAGGGAATTTGGAGCTAGAGCATGATTAAGAGCCCTAGGTGGGGCTGCAAGGTGGCTATAACTTCAGACAGATTTTATTACCTTGCTGGCTGGATATCTCCTTGGTTAATTCCTGCAGCTTCTGCACTTGTATTTGCTGCAGATGATCTGCTTTACTATGCCTTTTATCAGTATGTGATCAGATATTTCTTTGAAGCAATCTTTTTTATTTAGGCACCAAGAACACAGGAAACATTTTCCTAAGCAAAATTTGAAACCTCCTTTTTCAGCCAGAATACTGCCCAAAGAGGTTGCCTGTCTTGCAGCCTTCAGCCCAGGCCATGCAGCAGTTTGCTGTTTCTAGACTCCAGCTTCTTAAAGGATTTCTTGTCATCTTTTTACTTCTGACTCACATCCCCAGAGTAGACCCTCAAATATTTGCATTAAAACCCCCACGCTATGTGTCCTGATCTTCACATGAACCCATAATTTTGGTCAGCTACTGCTGAGTAAAGGAGCACTTACTCAACACCTCCTCATGGAAAACTGCTGCTTTTTCCAGTGGTTTCAGTAAGGTTTTGAGGTTAGACAGGCTCCCTAGAAACCAGTCAAACTTCCTTATAACAGCAAAATTATTTTCTGAACCTTACAGACTTCTTGGTGTCAGCAATGTTTCAGCATGTGTAAGACTTATGTGTAATGAACCACGCTAGCATGTAATATTAATTTTGTGGCCCTTCAGCTTCTTCCATCCAACCCTTCCTTTGTTTGCCATGCTTACCTCTCCTGTGATGCTTAAACATAGGAAGAAATCTCCTTAGGTCAGGGACCTGTCAATCAGTTAATGTCTCCAAAGTGCAACACACTTTTAACAGGCCTGTATTAATAATTAATTGCATTTGCTTTCCAGATGTGCAAACACTTACTTGAGTTTTCCCTCCTGTGTGTCAGAGGGGGTAGGGACTCACTATATCCAAAGAGCAAAAAGTCACTACTGTGATAGCAATGTCAACGGCTGTAGCCCAGCTGTGCCAGGGAAGACAGGGCTGACCTCCTGTCTATTAGCAACAAACTTTTGTCATAGAACTCCCTCCACAGCTTCAGGCAAACCAAGGCATTAAAATGGGCATAGAGCCCAGCATGTCCAGTTTTACTGTGGTGGTACTTAGGTACTCAAGTTTCACTACATCAAAGGGAAGTCAGTCAGTTATCAGCATGGATGTTTTTCCTGAGGTAAGACAACCCCTATTTCTTCCCCTTTCCTTGCAGACTTTAAAGAACTCAGGCAAGAGCTCACTTCAAAGACAGGTAGGTGAGAAAACAGGGAATATGGACTCTTAAAATAGCTTCTTGCCTCTATAGGATTAAGGAAGTTGGGCAGGTAGATAGTCTTGGAAGTTGGGCAGGTAGATAGCACCTTGTCTTCCTCATAATTTTCCTTTTCTCCTGAGCACTGAATATTTTTCTCATTTCATCTCCTATCATACAACCCATCAGTCTCCTCAGAGGATGGTCTCCTGACACGGCAAACACAAGGGGAAGGAAGAGACCAAGTAAAATCAGCCCCATAGGCCTCCCTGCAAGATGGTTTGAGGCACCCTTGCCCTTCCTCTTTATCACCCTGCCCCAGTGCACTCCCAGCTCCAGTGCAAGTAATGGAAAGGGTAATCAAGACACAGTCAGACCAGGGTAGGGTCCCCAGGGAACAGAGCTGAGAGGCTTCATCTTTTCACCATGATGTGAGTAAGAGTAGGGAAAAGAGTAAAGGATGCTGTCCTAGGTTACAATCTAAGATCAAACAAAAACTATGTGTTCTATTGCCATCTTCACAAGCCATTAAAGCAGGTGGGGCAGTGCTCGTTATCCCCTACCATGACTCACCCCTGATAACTCCCCCCAGGGGCTATCTCTGTTTGAGGGGCAATCAAGGACCCACTGCGTGACTCATAGAATTACATCACCCCACTGTGAGATGCTCCGCCCAGGGGAAGGAACCAAGCATTCCCACCTGGATATAATCTGGGGTTTGGAACAGCACAAGCAATAGTTACCTACCGGTGTCCCAGAGGACAAGAGCTACACAACCAACACTAGACCTTCCAAGGAGGGTCAGACCTTTTCTACAGGATCACCACTTCAACAGAACCACTTCCAAGAGAACTGCAGCCACCACCTAACCGGACTGCTACCACTGCCCTGCCTGGCAGGGTGTCAGGTCGTACCCTGACTCTGTCAGGTTAAGCCAGTATTTCTGTATTATTGCCTTGTTATATATACTAGTAAAGAACTGTTATTCCTATTTGTCATATAATTGCCTGAAAGCCCCTTAATTTCAAAATTATAATAATTTGGAGGGAAGTGGCTTACATTTTCCATTCCAAGGGAGGCTCCTGCCTTTCTTGGCAAGCACCTGTCTTTCAAACCAAGACAGATGCATAGCTCAGTGTGGTTACATGTGGGAAATGTACTCATCCCCTCTGATGGCACCAATAGTTTTCCACTGACACTGTTAAGAGCCACAGCAGACTCCTGCTCCGTTCTTTGTGTTTGCTGGCATTTCACTGGCTTTTCCATTTCTGTTGCATTCTGAGACTACCTTGTCTGTTCATGTTTAGGATCCAGCCAGTGCCTGTCTTGCCGGTTACCCGTTCTCTGTAACACATTTTGCTTTTATTTTAGCTCAAGTGATTTGTATTTCATGATAACCCCATTATTTTGGGGGGTTAGCAGCTATCCTCTCTTTGAGTCACATTTTTCTGCCTGCTATGGGTCAGTCTCCCACTGTCCCAGAGTGCTGACGTGGGTAGCCCAGGTGGGTAACTCTTCCTGTGGGTGGACAAAATTTCCAAAAGAGATAAGGCAGACAAGCACTTGCAATGAGCCCACTATGAGCTCTGAACATCTCACTTTGAGTCTTGTAATTCCTCCAGCCATCAGCTATCTTCAGAGCTTGCCTACTGCCTGCTTGTCTTCCTGCCTCTCCTCATGCTGCTGGCCATGCAGCATGGGACCTGCTGGAAGCAGCAGTTTCAGGAAAACTGGAGAAGTCACCATGTTATTTTAGTCAGACATTAGATGCTGCCTGGTGGCAGCTCAGCAGGCTCTCACCTGCATTTCAGCAATGTCACATCTGCTTTTGCTTTTCCCACCATTGTGCAGAATTTCTACAGTGTGTACAAGAGCATGCTGTGAGCAGGAGATAAACTCTTCGTCCACACATGTGTTTGCTATAGCTTTAGGACTCACCCCACTGTGTACTAACAAGAGATTTGAAAAATGAACATCAAATATAAAGATGTGAAAACTGCCATCTGATCCAGAAAGGAAGGTTTAAGCTCTCCCGGCTCTTTCAGACCCTGAAACAGCCTGAAAATTGACTGACCTTGCACTGTGTGTGTGTTAGTTAACAAACAGAGGCTCTGCTGGGCCAGGGAAGGAAAGGAGCTCTTGAGTATAGTTCCTCAGCCTGGAGATGGATTCCTGTCCTCATGTTCCAGAGGCACAAACCCAGCACTGTTAGTAGCTGCATCTCAGCTGATGGTAGCTGCTCTGACAAAACACTCCGGGTAATATTTTTCAAATTATTTTCTTTCTCATATATCCCAAGACTCTATTTACCTTTTCTTAATTACGAGTTTTCATTAACTACTCATCCTTATTTCTTCATGACTGATTACCCCAGGTTCTTTCCCTGCACTGGTCTTGTCCACTCATGGATACCCTGTGCTGTATTTTCACCTGCAATTCTTTTAACTGTCCTGAGCCTATACTTGTCATATTTCATTCCTTCCTGACAGTCCCCCCTCATTCATCCAGGTCGTTCTAGTAGATCCTACATTATTAATTACTATCCCAGCGTGTTGGGTCATCATTGTATTATATTTCTTCCATTCTTTTCTTTAGCTTTCTCTTAAATATCTTAAGAAACACCAGGACTGAGTGAGGGCCAGCCCTTGGGCAGGGATGGGACATGGGGAAGGCAGAGGTAGTAAGTGATTTTAAGAGACAAAAGATTTAATCAGGCATTAAGGTTAGTGAAACCACTTTCACAGAGGTAGGACGGAGGCATATCACCAAGAGATACAGAAAACTGAATATGCAAAGGGGTGGGAAAGGGTGTTCATCAGCACTATTCTGACCCTTCCATAAAAACATATTTAATTGAATCGACAACAGCAAAAATGCCAAAAAAGCTTCTGGTTGTGAAAGGTAGGTCTGGTCAGCCTTGGGGTTGCACAGTGCCAGCAGGTCCCAAACCCCAGAGTCAGGGATGTGTCTTGGTGGCGTGATGAGCCCTGTCCCTCTGGGGAGGGGACACAGCCCGGCTCACCCCACAGAATAAGTGGAGGGTGGGACAAAGCAATGCTCCCGTGGGAGAGGCCGGGTTTGATAGGGGTTGACCAATAGCTAACTCAGGCAAGCACAGTTAACTATTAGGAGACAGCAAATGGTAGTTCCGACAGCAAATGTTAATTACAAAACCTAAAAAAACGGATTCGCCCTAATCTTGTCGAGATAGAGGGGACAAGGATCATCTCAAAAACTGCTGAACCATTCCCCAAAGGACTATGCATGCCCCAGGGGGAAAGGTGAAAAGTGCATCTGAGGAAGACTACTAGCCTTCATCAGAAAGACCCCCAAGGAAGAAGAGGAGCCTCCCTCAGTGCGACCACCAGAGTGCACAGCGCATGCGTGGCATCTATGCTAATGATAATAACCTCTGAGAGATAATTTGTATAACCACGCCTGTCCCACAGAATGTGATGAATATTCATCATTTAACCCCTAATACTGTGTTGTAGGGAGCACCAGTGTGAGTGTGCTGGGAGGAGCGATCCCCCACACACCCGGCGCCCAATAAAGCAAATAGCCACTTCTCTGACTCTGCCTCTGAAGTGTCCCTTGACCCGGTTTGGGGCGATTCAGGCCAGGGAGCGGCAGTGGCAGCTCACAGTGAAATGTTCTCGGCCTGCCTGATGCTCAGCCACGGCCTTCACTCTGTGGTTAGCCCTGCTACAGTCATTGCAGGCAGCTGTCGCTGCTGCTCTATTCCTTTGCTTAATATCCCTCTTTGGCTTTTATGTGACGCTGGTCACTGACCACCCAAGGCCTTCTGACTCTCTGCCCTTTGCTGTGAGCAGCTCTTTTACTGTGTAAAGCCCTTTCTTGTTGCAAAAATTTTCTGTAAGGGTCATGCAAGAGCAACCACAAGAGACACCCAGGAAAACATGTTTTATGAATTTGAGGGAAGATATGGAGAAAATTGCAGTCAGTTGACACAGCTTAAGAAGGCGATTAGAGAAAAAAATAAAAGTTCTATGGTGCAAAAAGATTAAGATAGTCGAGAAGCAGAGAAGCATGGAGAGATATTACTGTCCTCTGAGAGCACACACACCCTTGCCCAGTTGTTCAAGCTATAAGTTTTATTGTGCCCTCAGGCCATCCCGTCCTAGGGGCATCAGCTGGGAACTGAATCACTGCAAAAGAGCTGAGAACGTTTCTTCAGCGGAAGCAGATCTTCTCTGACCTAAGCATTCACACCAAACCCAGCCAAAAACACCCAACAAAAACTCAAAGGTGTAAAATAGGTGTGAAAATGTCTCCTAAAGCCATCTGTATTCACTGTCCCAAAGCAAACAACTTTATGTCCAAACAGGCAGTACTGTCCCCAGCAAACACATAGCCGTGTGTCTTGGCATGGGTGCCTCAATGGCTCCAATCACCAGTGCATCAATCTACTTCATTCTAGACTGCAAAAATAAGGACTGCAGAGCAAATATCCCCTCTTTTCTCCTGAGGCCCATCTGCCTGGGACACTGTCTGGAGCAAGCACTTGCAGCTTCTGTAGAGTACTAGTTTAGCCTCACATGGTTATGGGCTGTTGGAGCTGCCAAGGCTCTTGAAGCCACCAGGAGGTACATGCGGAATAGTGAAAGTTGATGTAGTGACTGCCCTGGAGCTGGAAAACTGCAGTTTCTGATTAAATGGACTAATCACTGCAGGGCCCTTCTAGGAAAGACCATGCTAATTACATGTGCACACGCTGGGACTTGTGTCCCAACAGAAGTTAGACTTTCACTGGCATGGTAACTGTTTCCCACCTTTCCAGCTGTAAGTTGCTCCCTGTCTGTGCTGAAGGACAGGCTGGAGCAAGCCTGGAGCTTGCCTTACCTTGCCCAGGATTGCAAAGAACTTGCACGTCATAAGTGTTGAGGTTTCCTGTCATCCCGGCCACTGCTGCAGGTGTCACATATCAGTGACGGACTGGAAGTGTGGTCTGAGTGCTACCTCTGCTTGTGGTGACTGCACTTTTGGAGATGGTGAGGAATGGTGCTGAATAAACAGCATGTCCTTTATACTGGGCAGGATAGTGAATGCCTGATGTGGAGGGGACACATGGATCAGCTCCACAAAAGGGAGCAGTTTGTTGTGCACTGAATGTCTTTTGGCACTGGAGTGCACAACACCTGCTTGAGACCTTCCCAGCCACCTCAGGGCAGGGGTAGCTGAACTTACCTGACAGCTCCACTGAGTGACCAAAAATCAGAGCCTCTTTCCATTGTTCGTGCTGTGACGGTACCTGGAAGGCTGAGCCAGGTGGTGCTGTATGGCCTGGCACAAACACTGAGTCAGTGACATTTGTCACTGTGAGGAGCTGATGCAAGAGCCACCACGTTGGTCATCACTGGGGCTGCTGTCTCTGCAGAGGAACCAGAGCCAAAACCCTGATTCATCTTCTGAGCTATACGTGAATGCTCGGCTTCAAACGCACGCTTGACTCTTACACAAACCATCTGAGAGAAACTGGGCTGTGAAATTTTCCTTGTCCTCCACTTCGCAAGAAGAAACATTCTGGTTAGTTATATATAGGGTCTCCATGACTAGAAATAGACATGTTCTTTCCTGGCTGAAGGAGAGAGGGAGATATTAGACAGACCTATTTGCTGCCTAGTAAATTACATATTCAACCTTTTCCTTTCACACTGATACAGTAACTGTACATGTATGCTCCTGCCTCTCTGTGAAGGATGTGGTTAGGTCCTTGTCTGCCTTACTAAATGTCTGACTTTCCAGTCTCTTAGAGTATGGCAAGATACTCCTGTTTGCCATGGAGACCATCCCCTGTCTCATCTATCAAGATGAGATCCTCCTGCATGCAGCAGCAAGAAAACTTCTCCATCCTGTGGAGTGCCTGGTGGTCCCTGGGGCCGTCACTCTGCTCTGCTCCTAGTCAGTTCTCTAGGGCAGCCCCTGGACAGTGTAAAACATTGCATTTCCCACTCCACTGGGATCATTGGCTGGTGCTGGGGCTGCAGCAGTGGGGTGCATTTGTGTGTCAACAGAGGTTTGTCTCATTCATCCACCTGATAGTGGAGCTGCACATACTGATCTAAGGTGCAGGGCTGCCTTCCTTTGACCAGTTCATATCCTCACCCTATGCCTCAGTTTACCCTTCCATTACATGGGGTGATCACACCTGCCCGCCTGCAGGCTGGCAAATGTTATCTTTTAGGCTTCAGATGGGAGATATTGTAAAAGTCAGCTTTAATAATTTATTTGTCACAAGTTGGAAATACAGTTTCAAGTGTTCTCACCAGGGAAAGTAGTATTTCGGGAGTTAGGAAGAGCTGGGCATCCCTGCCGCATTGCTGTGCTCCTTTCCTTCCCATTGCAGTGGTGCAACCGAGGGTAAAACTTGGCAAGGGGAATTTAATAATGAATTAAAGTGTAGGAGGTAAGGGAAAGAGGCAGAGGTCGCAGCACAGCTAACATGCAATAGCCAGACCTATCCAAGCTGGTGGATAATGAGTTGTCAGGATTATATGTGGCAGCAGAATGGCTTGTTTTGAAGTGGAATTATTGAACTGATTATGGCCAAGTTCTTGTATCTACGTCCTGCAAATAAATAGTGCGAATAATGAGCAGCAAACAAGGCAAGACACACACCAAGCCAGCAGAACAAGGAGACAAAGTATTATCTGTCAGACAGAGACACAAATTGAAAAAAGGGAGTCATTAAGAGAAGGAGATAAATATGGGGAGGGGAAAGAGTGACAAGGAAGAGAGACAGTGCTGCTGTAAAATGGGAAGCATTCATTTTTTAATGCTATGTATCCCCAACGAGTATCATGAGGATGCCTGGCTGCTTTGGTATATCTGAGACTGTATGTGTCATGCCATGATGCTGCTGCATGCACCTTTCCTGATCTGTATGTGCTGCTGCAAGCCTGGTGCATCCCTGTGAGTGATGAACTACTTTCATCAGTTCGCACTAAATGTTGAGAATTAGTTGAGCTATAAGCCATATTTCATGTTAGGTTACAGGGGAAAACAGTAGGAGATAGAATTTATGCTCTCTGTATAAATGAACTTCATAAGCTTTTCTTCGCAAGGGAGAAAGAAATTGTGTCTGATAAAGTTCTGCACTGAAAAAAAAAATTTAAAAAGAACATTTCTAAAGTGGGAAAAAAACAACTTTTGTTATCACCGGTGATTAATTGAATTGATGCGTAACTGTTGTTCCAGAGCAGTGGAGATTAGAAACAGTGACTGACTATGCCCTAGTGGTCCCAATTCTGCTATTACCTGAAATTACAGTCCAAAGCAGACTGACTTGTGTGCCCCACAAATTCATAAAAATTCAAGAGCCACTCTCACCAGTCTACTTTTGATAAATCCTTCTTGATTCAGTAACCTTTCTTAATGGAATTTCTCTCTCTCTTCCTCTCTTTTATTTTACCTTTCTTTTTTTCCACTTTGGTCCACATATTTATTATTATCCCTCCCACTCTCCTCCGTGGGAGTGCAGACCTCTGACTAAACATCCATGTTGTAATCTGTACAGGAATTTACTGATGGTGCATGACGGAAGGGACTTAAAGAAAATTATGCATTTCTCAGGTCTACCCTAGGGCACACAAATCAAAGTCTCCCCTGAACAGTATATAGTAAAACTGAAAGTAGCTACACTTTATATGGAAATTAGATGATCATAGGATATAACACAACTAAACATATATCAAAACACACTGACAATGAAAGTGGAAACTACTTTTTCTTTAGTGAGGATATAAACCTCTATTTTGTTTTATTTCTCCTAATATAGGCCTTTTTCTCTGAGGATGAGAAAAAACCCCACTTGGGGTATGCATTCACTGGACAGACTCTAAACCTCGCGATTCTTTTTTCATTTTCATTTTGCTTTTAGGCCACTTTTATTTTTTACTGCCTTAGGAAAAGTATTTAGAACAGTTCACATGGTAACAAATACCTTGATCTCCTATAGAATGAATTAGAAAGGGAAGGGCTTAATTGGGGAGCAGGGAGTAATATCTCATGGCACTTTTAGGGCAAGGGACCATATCTAATTTTGCTTTCTTTTTCTCCAGGTTCTTGCTTGTTTTATAACAAAAACGAACCATAAAGCATAGTGATGTGATATCTTGTACATAAAGCCTGCTGTTTTTCCTCACACTTGCTCCTTCCTGGGGGATGAGCCATTACCAGCAGAGCCCCTCCAGCTGCTGTTGTTGATGGCTGTGCAAAAGCAGCTGCCACATGCAGGCTCATTGCAGCTGGGACATAGATTGTGCAACATCTGGGTTTGTATCACTTCCCTCCAGGGCTTCCGCACACCTTTCATATTCCATTTTTTAATGAAATGGGGGGTGGGGGCTGGAGAGATCCATGTATGATTTGTGCACTGAAACAAGGCAAAGAGGGACAGAGAAGATTCAATGCCAAAACCAAACAGAAAACCAGAATAGATAAAAGGAAAATTGTGTTTATTCCACTAGTACTCCTGGATCAGCATTTGAAGAATTAACTATCTGCATTCTTTTGTATTGCCATTTTATAGCATGAAAAATCAGCTCATTTCGAGGCAGCATAAGAAAAAAAGATGACAAAATTCAGCATCCCTTGGGGCTCTCAGTTTTGATGAGCTGATAGATTAACCCGAGTGCTCTTCCACTTCTCTGGGTGTGTGGGATAGGATTGCATCTTGCCGCACATCTCAACAGAGTGCAGTGATACAAGTCTTCTCATCCATGAAGGCAACAGGACAGCAAAATAGAAGCAGGAAAGAAGAAATAGCCAGAACACAGAGCATGATAGCTGGGCAGAGACAGGTTCAGGCTCCTATTCTGTGACATCCTTTCTACCTATAAATCTATTCATTTCTCCATGCTTCATTTACATATTCATAAATTCAAAATGAAACTAGTTTGCTGTCTCACAGGTCCACTACGAAAGGTAAATTATATTAAATATTGTACCCTACTCTAGTTCTGTGATACCAAAATCTATTTAAGACTATTATTACTGAAAATGAGGGATATTTTATAGACACTTTCCCTTTGTGTCAGAGGAGACCAGACAGTGATGTCAGACTTCCAAAGGCCAACATGATACTGGAAAAAAAACATTTATGCTTTCCCCCAAAATATGTAGAGTCCTTGAGAAGTGGAAATCCACTGAGGGAACAACTGGAACAAACAAATCACTGGGACATCATTATGTATCTGCCTGCTACTTGCATTTATCATGGTAATATATTTCCATGTGATGCAGGTGATAGCAGTGAGCGACTCCCTGCTGGGGAGCTGAAGGCAAGGGATTATCCCTCTTTACTCTTGAGGCCACAAAGGTTACTGCATCCAGTCTCGAGCTCCTTGATACATAGGAAAGGCACTGGTAAATGGGAACAAATTCAGAGTGCCAGGGAAATGGTTAGGGGCACTGGTCCCATGAGGGCGCTTTTTCGGCCTGGAGAAGAGGCAACTTTGGGGGCACTTAGGAGGCCATCATAATGCATTCTGGGGTCCCTCCCCACCTGAATGACTCTACCAGTCAAAATATCTCTATCTTTGCTGCCAGTAAAGAGGGAAAGGCACAGTCATCTTCTGCAGAACAGTATTTATGTTTAAAGAGATAGCATATGTAGATATAACAACTGGAAAAAGCCCTGCCCCTACACTGTATCATGTAAATATCTAAGGATATAGAATAAGACCTGTTCAGTGCCTGAGTCATATTTCTCAGAGGATATCTTTGAATTTCTTTTACATGGCAGATGAGAAGATGTTTCCCCTTCAGTAGCCCACACATTTTTAACATACATCACAGGTGCCACTGAGAAATTGTTTTCCTACCATGTTTTCACTCTTTCTGTTTTGAACAATACATAAACTGTCCTAGTGAAGAGAGAAAAAGGGCTCAGAGTTAAAAATGCCCCTATTTATTTAACAGTAAATAAATTAATACATAATACTGCCTTAATGCTGCTGATATTACAACATTACCATTCACACAAACAATGGAGTAAAGAAAGTCAAGGCAACAAAACAGAAATCAGAGATGGTGCCTCCGCCAATGAAAAGGAAAATACGGGTACCACAGCAAGCCCCTGGCTGTCCCTCCTGTCTCCTGACCAGCTGTGTGCAGATGGATCTGCTGGGTTGAGGAAGAGGAATGGTGACAGAAGAACCTGTTTTTCTGCATGGGAAAGGGAAAGGGCAATGCATGTATCCATCCTGGGGTGACCAACCTGTACAAACCTGCTTGAGCTCAACTCTGGCAGCAGTGCATGGCTTTCTGCAGTCCCCTACATTCTCCTGCCAGCTTCCCTAGCTCCACCAGGAGCATTAGCATTGTTATGGCACACAAAGATATGGTCCTGGTTTTTTTACGGCTCAAGCAGGAATGTTAATTCCAACATCATGGCAATTCCTTTCCCACTTCACAGGTACCATGCCCACTACACACAACTAGCACTGGCTTTGGATATGTCCCTATCCTTTGGGGGCTTCCCATGTACCCCCCTGTGTATCTCTGTCTCACTAGTGTCACAGACAAGAGGGCTTGCCATCAATCTCCCGGCAGAGGCACATAAAGGGCTGTTATTTATCACTTCTTTTTGTGTGAAAACGGCTGTGCGGCAGTGCGGACAAAATCCCAGCTCAGCACTTGAAGGATCGCTGATGTTATCCTGCGTCTCTATCAGCTGCAAACGCTTCAGTGTCCTGCAGGATAAAACCATGCAAGGGGTGTGCTTACAGTGTTCATGGTGCAGGCTAGGTGTAGCCAGGCAGTTTATCATCGTCCCAGAAAATGGCCAGGACAGCAACTCCGAGATCAGCTACCTTGTTGAACAGCAGTCTGTAATACAGTAGATGAAATGCAATTGCTTCCCAAGGAGCAAAGCAGATGCCTTCACCATCATGACCTGTCACATGAAGAACCATGAGCATGAGAAAGATTCAGCTCTATTTTATTGCCATAAAATACTTGCTGTTTTTTGGGAAAGTAAGAGTGTTGTTCTGTGACGGTACAGCCAGAGTGGCTGCTCAGAGAAAGAGAGGCTGTCACAGAGCTTCTCTGCTGGCACTGAAATGCCAGCAGGACTCTACTCCCTTGAGCATGTATTTGAGGCGTGTGTGGTACTTGCCAGCTGTATCAGAGCTGTTGGTACAGAGAAGATTGATGGGAGGGCAGAGGGAGGTAAGTTCACCACGGAAGATGACCAGTTTTCTTTGGAAAGCAGTCCTTTGCTGTAGGAGCGGAAATTATAGCAAGAACAATGGGTAGAAGAGAATCCTGGACAAACTGCAACTGGAATATGGCATTCATCTGACTGAGAAATGGGAAAATAGATCAGGCAAAGATCAGAGCAGTAGAGAATAAAGTTTAGAGAAGATGTGAGGATTTGCTTAAGGTAGGCAAGGTGAGATGAAGGAGATATAAAGGGGAATGGAGAATTCGGCTAGCAGCTGGGAGGCAATCAGAAAGGCAGCAGTGGGTCTGGGAGGGGAAATAGAGTGAAGAAAAAGACAAAAATAGAGGGCAGGTAGAAACAGAACTGAAGATGTTGCTGCACCAAGTTCGCACAGGCTCTTGTGATGATGGTTACTCGAGTGCCTGGGTGCTGTGCGCCCTAACTCCTCCGGGCTGGGAGCACAGCACAGGTGCCCACGTTGGCCCTGCATGAATCCTGCACAGCTCTGCAGGAATTACAGGCTGTGCAGCATATCTTCCTGGCCTCAGATTTGCACCTCCCCAGTAAGTCCTGCTTACATGTTGGCTGCCATGTGCTGTAGAGCCCAGGAGCCACTACCTGAAAGGCAATTATTTACTTAATGTTCAGAAATTAATATCCAGCTTCTGGAGTCAGCTGGCTCTTTAGGCTTTGGTGAGATGCTGTCTCTCTTTTTTTTTTTTCTTTCTTTTTTCCCAGTGCACACGAGATAGTGTGGAGCTGTTGATGTGTTTAGTACAAGTTTATCTTGAAGACATCTGCTTATGCCAAGGGAATAGTATGAACTCCCAGTGACCTGTAGAGCCTGCATTCCTAATTAGCTGAGAAATATTCCATAATCAGGGTATTGTCATTTCAATGGAGTCTAAAGATAGAAAGGTCGTGTTCTTGTCTGGGGTCACAAATAATCACTTCTGACTATATAGTTTCATTCTGACCTAGAGTTAACCAGGTGCAAAGCTGGTAAGCAGCAGGACGAGATTACACCGTCTCACAGAGTACATCTACCCCAAGGGCTTGCCTTATGTTTTTCAGTCACATTTTTTTCTTCCAACCTCCAACAACCATGTACAAACCCTTCAAGCATGACTGAGTGCTTTGAAACAATGCTGGCTTTTACGGCTGCTTTGCTGCAGGCCATCAGCCTCAAGAAGGTGCAACAAGCTCAAAAAGCTGAGAATGTGCCCTCCAGCACGCTCACACCATCCCCAGCACCTGCCAGCCCTTTTTGCCACTCACTCGCCATTTGCCTCCTGCCCACCCGTGCGTTGGGGCTTTTTGGTTATTTTATTTTATTTGCCCCCTGCCTTTTTTTATTCTTCAGAGCAGCATTCAGCTTCTGGAACCACTCAGCCTCTTCCATCCACTGCACTGCTTGACCATAGTAAGGAGGCAGAAACTGATTTTTCTAAGGGCCTCCCACCAGTGGACCCTCTCCACCACAGCAAGAGTTTGGACAGGAGTAACTCTGGCACTGGGAATCATTCCCAGGTTGCTTCAAACTACTGACTGTGGTGGAAGCATTCCAGTTTGGAGTTTGGCAATGTTGGCTGTGGCTTCCCAGAGGAAGAGCTTGGCTATCTCTGGTTTAAATACCCTGTGAGTGTCTTCTGTGGTGCCAACATAGACACAAAAGTACTTGGGGGCGGGGGGAGGGGAAAGGCAACTATGATATACCCCAGTGGGTATATCCCATATGCCAATGGGGTATACCGTAAGTGGTTGGATGGCATGTGTAGGAGAAAAATAAGCAAATGGCCAGAAACAGTAACAGAGCTGCTCACCCAGACTGCAGGCTGATCTGAAGATGCTAATACCCTGCCTTATCTTCCCATCTGTCCCAGCCTTCTCTCTGACTGGGCAATCTGTTACTACATCTCTACCCTGGAGGACATAAAAAACTGTAAATCTCTGTACCTATGCCTTGTTCCTTCCTCCAACTGAGTTGTTTCAGGCACAAATGTAGGTTAGAACATTTCTCATATGGCTAAGCATAAGTTTGTGTCTGGGGAAAGACTCCACTCTGATTTTATGCTTTTGCTAGAGGGTTTGTCCCTAACTTCAGAACATCTATTTCACAGCAGGGACTGAGAATTGGATTAAGTTTGTGTGATGGATCTGTATGGCTTCTCTACAGAGCAGGCACATAAACCTCAAAGCAGGGCATCTTTGAGTGGTTGTAGGAATGGGCGCCCAGATTGGAAAACAGTGGCACAAAAGCCACGAGGAAGAGTTCATGCAACAAAAGAATAGTTCCCAGCAAGCTGTGTGTTGTTGCTGTGGAAATTATAATTACAGTTCAGTTAACACTTGAAGATCAGTGTTTTCTTTTTGCCAGCAGTCAGGCTTCCTGATGTTACCTGCAGGAATTCTGCTGTGGATTAATAAATAGGGTGTCATGATCTCAGACAGATAGGTCTCTGCCCATCCTCCTCCTCTCAGCTACATGCAGTCCAAACTCTACGAAATCCTCCCGGAAGTCCTTGAGAAATATTCTTGCTTACTTCAAAAAAAAAAAAAAAAAACAAAACCTATTTTGAAACAAACAAACCAAAAAACTCAAAAAACAAAGGAAAGGGGAAAAAAAAGGAAGCATTGGTTGGTAAAATAAGTTACATTGCAAAAAATCCCATTGGCAACTTCTGGGAAATTCACAGTGACTGTCCCTTTGTCCAGAGTCTGTGTATCTTGGACGTGTCCCCTTACAGAGTGCGTATGTTTGTGGATGCTCACTGTTATCTTTGTTGTTTTGTTTGCACAGGGAAATAGTGTCAACATCCCATTTTTTGGGTTGTCTAAAGGACAGTGAAACTGTGATGAGTGACTTAGTTCTTTCAGGAGTAGTATTCAAACAGAGATTATTGGAACTGACGAATTCAGAAAGTTTTCAGATAATCTTTTCTTAGGTCCTGATCTTCCCAAGACAATGTTTAAAATTCATTTTTTGCTTGGACAGTCACACAGAATGAAATGGGAGCATGACAGCACATTTAAAGCTATGCCTATCATAAATCACCTTTCTGCATCAGGGCCTTAATCACTGTATATTAATACATATTCAACGGGAGAATAAAAGTCAATAAGTTTGCTTTGGCCCCATTTTAAATTCCTTTTGTTTTCAGTGATAGTTTGGAAAATAGATCTTCGGTAAACAAAATAACAGTGACAAAAAAAGGCAAGAGGAAACAGTTTTTAAAGCCACATATGGAAGTTCTTCTGAAAACCCAATTGTATGTTTGCATAAACAAGGATTCAGTCAAAGTATCTGCACACTGTTCCCGTCAGGAAACAGCAGTGATGCATATGATTTATCAGAGCACCAGCAACTACATGCCGTGGGTATTTGCTCTCAGTCCACAGTGTTAAAGATTAGAAAAGGTGTCTGTTGAATTCATTTGAATAGCAAATAGACCAGGGAATCACAATCTGTTCTCAGCTATTCAGTGGATGAAAAAAGTAATTTATTGAATATATCAGTCTCTCAATTCTAGCAATTATTAGAGCAGAGTTAGAGATCTGAAGACAATAATTTCAGGTTCTATATATAATTCCTACAAGCAACTGATAAGTGATGTTAGTGCATGTACTTCCTGACTTCTGGCTCAGTCACAAGTAGTTCGTAACAAATCCTCCCCACTCCCCGTTTGGAGTCTGGCTGACAGTGCCCTCAGCCAAGCACTGGTGTAAGGATTTATAAGATCAAAGCATGGGTTAGCTACATTATTCTTGTGGAATTAGATTTTTGACCCGTTTGTTAACTCACAAATTACAGTTACGGAACTTAGTCACCTACAACACTTGCAAATGAATTTCAACAACCAACTGAACAGTTGAGCTAATCCATATTAGTACACAGGGAAGGGAATCTTGGACATTTGCATTTTGCATAAAAGCATGACTGAAAGTACTTCAAGGACAACTGGTAGAAAAAAAGCACTTTGGGGAGAGGAAAGACACTGGAGTTGTCAGCATCTGGTATTTTCAGGACCAGTGTTCAATTTTTGCATAATTTGGTCAGAAATTAAAACATGTTTTCCAACCCTTTTATCAGAGAGCTTTTCTCCCAAGTGTCCATCCTCTTGGCAGCCCCTGCAGGGAGACACCAAGCTCCCAGTCATTCTTCCCTTAGAAGCCATTTCATCAACTCAAGTCAGAAGCAGCTAGATGCATACAGAAGAATCTGGAAAACCAGCATTACATGTGGAAAGAAAGTAAGAGAGTACCAAAGAGATGGTGGATTGCCATTCTGTACTTACCCAATTAATATGCTCCTTCCTCCATTTGCTCTCTTGGTCTTTCCAGTCTCCATAATGTCTGGTGAACAGATCAAGGGGTGGAGCTGAACTGGTGACTGTCACCTTATAACATCTCTCCTATAAACACATAGTACTAGCACAGGCAGAAGGCACCGTCGTGCTGATCATCATCCTCTGAGTCAGCCATTTGCAACCACCTTCTCCAGGCTGTCATCTTGCCACTACAAATTCAAAATCTGAGTCAGAACCCAATTTAAACTGCTATAATTAACAGTCCCAATTTAACCAAACCTAGCAGTTTGTCATCTTGCATTCTCTGCATACATCTGAGCATCTTGCATTTGGGCTGCTTCGTCCCCTGCTCATCCCCTTCTGCAGCCAAGCAGCTCAAGTCCAAAGAGATCAGTCGGTTTAGGCTCTCACTGAGGCAGAGTCTAACAGCAGCCAAACTATAAAATTCAGCCATGCTGGATTTGTTTGCTTGTTAAAAAGCAAAGTACCAAATGTGATGGAATGGGTGCTGCTGTGTGCTAATCTATAAATACTGATGAGTCAAAAGGGGGTGAAGTTCTGCAAGTGATTTGTCAGTGAAAAAGAGTTATTGTATAATGGAGTGGCCCACTGCAATGAGGCAGCTCTGGGGCAGAGAGCCCAGACTGGTGAGGAAAAAGCCTGGGTGCTGCTTAAGGGAAAGATGGATGGAAGCACCTTGCTTGCTGGTGAGCCCCAGGAAACTTGGACCAGCCAAGTTTTTTATGTGGAAGGTAATTGTTTCTCAAGCAAGCTAAACATGAGCATTATTTCCCTTATTGTTCCTATATGCTCATGTTACTAACAAATACTTCCCTCTGAAGAGGGCCTCTGGTCACTGTGGATAGTTTAGAGTGTCCCTGCCTTCACTTTAAGGGAATTCCCAGCATCTATTTTTAGGGAATTGCAAATAGGTGACTTACAGATTAACTCATGTTTTTGCAGCCACAGGTGATGCCAAAACTGTGGGTGGAAACATATTTCTGAAAAATGTGTCTTTTTAAGATTCAAGGAAGATTTTTTTCCTCCACTTTCTCTCCACTGCTTCCTTTCCTTTCTCTCACCATCCAGTTTGAAGGACTTATTTGGTCTTTGCCTTCTGGTGTTTGTTTTTGCAATGCTGTCTTGAGGCCACCACTAAGAGGTTCTGGCTCTTGACCCAAGTGCAACTGGAGAACCATCCGCTGCCCATACATGTTTACAATCCATGTCGATGTGAGTGGACTAACAGAGCTAATTCATACATAATTTATATAGCAGCTCAGCAGGCAAGCTGGAATAAACTCCATGTCTCCAAATCTGATTTAAGTAACCTATGCCCTAAACTGCGCCCATTCTGCTGTCTCAACATTTTGCTGTGATCCCTCTCCATCCTGTGGCTTCCTATGGATGCCCACCGTGTGTATCATTCCACAAACACATCCAGTCGAGCCCATTTCAATGGATTATTTTTTGTCATACTTATACATTGCTCTACTTCCTTACTGAAATACCTACATGTCAAAAATTATAGGAATTGTTTAAGAAGGCACTGAGAAACCCACGACTCCCATGCTGGCTGTGTCAAACACTTGTATTTAGGTGCCAATCAATGTGTGGTCTTCTCATGATGTTCTCATCATTATTTTAGCATCAGTTTCTACAGTGATATACTTATCACTGTAAAAAGGTTCATTTCATGTCTTGGGGGAAAAAGATAAATATATTTTTGACAGTACTTTTTAAATGTCTACAACTGTACATTTCCACACTGCCTCAGGAAAGTACACAGTGCTCTTCCAATCAAACTATTGTTCTTCACTAGCTATTACAGAATGTATGCATACACATAATAGATATATAATATTATCGGTCTGCATATGTTCTTGCATCTGCAGAAAAAATCCCATGCAGTTCTCATTTATACTCACAGTGACCAAACTGAGAAATAAAAAAAATCTTGCTCCATCCTACATCTTTTTACTTCAGTGAATTATTTTTTATTGATGTTGCAAGTCTTAATTTAAAATTCAGTTTTGATGAAAAAAGTAGCTGATCTTTTGCCTGTTATTGTACACAATATATTTCTATCAAGTGGAAGGAAATATGATTTGTAAAATGATCAATTACCTAATGATTAGAGTGGAGAAATATATTCTCTAATATAATTTGTTAAATGGAGGAATTTAATACGAAATAGTAGATTTCCAAATTTATACAAATAACACCAGATGGTGAGCAGCTAGTTTTAATTAAATTAGGTTTGATAATTATAGCTGTTTAATTTTTAGGTTTGACTCAGATTAGAAAGAATGTATTATTTCCCCATAAATTTATTTTTAGTTTTCTTCCAAGGTTGTGGATCTTGCATTATTCACTGTGCCCTGGAGCAGCAGAGAGCTGTGGTCAACTTTCTGGTGGCTGATTTCAGTCGGCCTTGGTTCTGCTTCAGCAATCCAAGGGATGTGGCGTGCTGGGACCCCCTGATGGGAGTCAGAGGGAGTTTTGCCAACGGAAGCAGGAGGGAGTTTCTCCACCAGAATATGTTTTCACAGGTCAGTCTTTTGACTCCAGCACTTCATTTCAGCTGCTTTTGAGCAAAGGAAGAAGCCTGATGAGAAGGATGCCTTTGCGGTTGCCACGTGCATTTCTGTGCTGTGACTGCAGTGATCCATTTGCACGCGCACACGCCTGCACTCCCTGCAGTTTGTGTCCTGCAACATTCCCTCTGGTAGGACCCTGCGAGGGCTACGGCCTGTCCAGCCACACACAGCAGTAACATGATGAGCCCTGGCACTGGTACCGTGCCCTGACACACCCTTTCCCATCACTAGCGCTTTCCAGAAGTTCCTCTGGTCTGGTCCCAACCTTGAGCTCACCAGGTCCCAGCGACTCCACTGAGCCATGGAAATATGCTTCAAGATACAAATGTGTCCCAGCCCTTTTTAGAATGTGGACAGAGTCCAAAGCCTATCTTGCAGGACCAGCTCCCTGCTAATCAATGCTCACAGTCCCATGGGAATCACCTCCTGCCTTTGGATCAAGACAAGTATGATCAGGATCCATATAATCGAGTCCGTTCCATTTACAGGTCTGGCAGTTGCAGCTACGTCAAATGAATGCTTTCATCAACTCTGCAGGTCACAGCTGCAAAAAGGATGTCGGCTGCAGTGACATCTGTGAACGCTCAGCTTCTCCCCAGCAGCAGGATGTTGCAGATTGAAAGATCCCTGCGAGAACCACTGTGGGGCACTTGCTCAGTGGATGGTCTGATGCTCAGGGGAAGGAGGACTCTTTCAGAGTGACTGAGTTCATGGCACACTTCTCATTCGCTTGAGCTGTTAATCCGTCTCCTGGAGTCTGTACACCATAAAAAAGAGGTGGGTCGGAAACAAAGAGGTTTGAGTCACTGTATCATCACAGTTCAAACGCACTTGGAATATGGTAATTGTAATTGAATACCATAATTGTAATTGAACATATAATTTGGAACTTCAATGTTGCAATTAAAAGAGGTGTTCAGGATCTGCCTATAACTTCTGGAAACCTTCAAATGCTTATGACTTCCAGCACGGAAGTCACATTTTAGGCTGGAAGAAGCCAGCCCAAGGGCTTAGTCTCCATTTCAGATTACATTAAGAAACTTAAAAGTTGCCTTCAATCATCCCCCCCACTTCAGCTTTCTTAGAGCTAGCACTGGGGACTGGCACACCGGCAAGGTGGTGCTGTCCTGCCTCCTCTCTCTCAAGTCCTTTTCCTTTTATCTCAGTTTTCTCTCGGCAGGGTTCTTCTCCCATTATCTGCCTAGTGCAAATCCTGCCTCCTGCTCTGCTTTCTCTTTTTGTGTGTGCTGAAAGGCAGCGTCCCTGAATTTGGATGATATTGATTATGTAAATCAGCACTTCTCCTCTAGATTGCTTTTTCTTTGTGAACTGGGAGCATAATTTGCAGTCTTCTACCTGATAATTGTGAGGATAATTTGAGCTGTCTCTTTGTGGAGTCATCAGTGACTGTTTTAATTTCCATATTTGAGCAGTGCTCTTCTATTTTTAATTTTTTTTCCTAATCCTGCTTCCTTCTGAACTACTGGATTGATTCTGCTGTTCATAACAGCATCACCTGAAGTCTATTTTGGAATTTCCGCTGCCAGCAAGATTGAAATTTATCTACAATGTGGCAGGTTTTTCAACATTTCCAGAAAAGACATAATCCCATAACTATCATTCTGACAATAAAGTTGTCTATCTGTAATGGAAAATTGAGGACTCGTGGTCATGTTTTTCACTGCAAAAACGTTTCAAAATGAAGTAAAACAATACCATTTTGTTGTGAATAGCACATGTCTTTCATCAACTTGAAATACCAACTATAGCTTTGAAAATTAAAATAATGAGAGGTTCATGACATATCGTTCTTTTATTCAGCATCGAACACAACCCACTTACAAAGGGCCATGTAGCACATTTCACAGCAAATGAGATTTAAGTAATCTATTCACATGGTTTCTAAAGGATGGAAGGAAAAATATAATAGCCTTTTACTGGCTGTTGTCTCAGAAAAGGTGACCATTGCTTTATTATACCATTTTTTTTAAAAAGCACTGCCAGCAGCTTCTTCCTCCCTTTTTCACATGATATTGGTATTGGCTAAGCACTGAAAATACGCTGCAGGTTTTATACGGTACAAGTAAAGAGGAACTTTGAGCCGAGGCAGAGACCCAAAGGCAGCTCCTTTTGGTGTCAGCAGTCCTCTGAGTTGGCTCCCAGAGCACCCAGAGGCTGCACAGAGCATAGAGGCAGGACTAATGATAACATGACCATGGCTTCCTCTTCATCTTCTAATTTCCTATCAGACGTTTCAAGCCTGACCTCATGGAAAATCCATGTAGGATACGGCTGTGATTGAACTTATTTCTTTGGAACTGAGTTTCACTAGGAACTGCACCATTAAAAAAAAAAAAAAAAAGAGAGAGAGAAAAATCTCATAAGATGCAGCAAAAGCTAAAAAAACCCCTCAATTTTCTCCACAAGAAAAAAAAATTACTGAGGAGTTTTATTTTTGTAAACTAGCCATATCCCCCTGTATTTTAGTTAATAAAATAGTATCAAATGCTACATTAACTTCTCTACATGAAAAACTGTTTGGAGGAAGTATATTCTATTCCAAATATGTCCAAAAAGGGTCACATCTGACCCAATCAATATGCCTCCTTAAATTTCTGTCTGCAAGAGAAATGTCAGGGTAATTAGTACATTTTCATGAAATGGTTCCCTTTGGACAAACTGGCATTTTCTAATAGGAAAATATTCTGTTAGAAAATTTCAGATCGATTTTACTGTTAACAGACTGCTCAGCTGCACCTGCAAACAAAGTCACACATCTGGGCTCTGTTGAAATCAGTCATGATTCTGTCAGAGGCTTCAATGAGTCCAGAATTACAAATGTGGAAGTATGTGTGTATGAATATATGTATCTGTATCATTTCTGTGTATCATCTATCTTTTACATATCTATACCTAGATAATTATAGATCTTGCTACATACACACCAGGAAAATGACTGGTCTAACAGATGGGTGTCCTGCAGGAAACCCTAAGAAGAGCCAGTGTTGCAGGAGAAAAGAGGCAAAGGCATATGTTTTGTTGTAGCTTGAATTACCAGGGAGCTAATCCCCAGGAAGGGGTATATTTGACCTTCAGCAGCATGGGGAAAGTTAACCTTTAGAATTTCTCAATCGACACATTCCAGGGGAAACTTTCTGTTTCGTTGCAGTATTAAAAAACCATCAAGATATCTGCATTTTTAGCAAGATGTAGAATCTACAGGATTGGATTTTTTCAGCACCAGTCATGCAATTTGTCAACACTGTACTAGCTGAACAGTCAGTCAGACAAGACTCTCTCTTAATTCTTGAAATGTGGCCAGTTTCCCAAATTTAAACAAAGTGGCCAAAGATGTTTATTTTCATTCTTGGTTAGCTGGTAAATGGTTTGAATGTGATAGTAAGGCATCATTAGCAACTGTTGAAAGGTGAAATGATTGAAACGAATAAGAAATGCTACATTTCAAAATGTATGGGGCTGTATTGCTCCCATGAGAACTCCCTCATAGATTTAGGGTGTGGAGAGTCAATCCTTTATCATCATGCCTGCCTGCTTCCTAAATATTCTGACATCAAATTGGACACTAAAGTATAATGCTGGAATATACCATACAAGACATAATTTAGTGGTAGAGACTTGTATCCTCATAGGAAAAATTTCAGAAGTAGGTGAAATTGTTTGAATGGTAGGACTGGGGGAAAAAGGCTGTGAATGGCCCTTAAGAACGTATTTTCAATGCATGCACAATAGCACTAAAATTTGCAGATACAAATAAAATAGGCTAAAAAATAGGCTAACAAATTTTCAACTCGTGCACAATAGTACTAAAAAATACAGATTTAAATAGAGTAGGCTAAAAATACAGATACATCCTCTCTGTTAGCAGTGCATAAACACACATGTCTCTGTGTGAGTGCATGTCTGGGCACATATGAACGGAGACATGAAGCAAGGGCATCTCTTTGACATCTACACAGAAATATCTTTCCCCACTTAGTTCTGCTTTTGAAAAGTCAGTAATTTTCTTTGTCTTCAGTGCAGTACAAAAATCCTCAGAGGTTCATTGTCTGTTGTGACCTGTAATTCTGTTAGTCATGTCTAGATACTGCAGCAGTCTTTGGGTTAAAGTATGATATACTACACATATCCAGGGAATGGAGGCTTTAAATTCAAATATTCCTGCTTTTGTGTATTTATGTCAGAGCTCCAGCACCGCTCTTTCAGTGGGGAGAGAGGGAGATTATGGGCTTGTTATCTGGCCAGTAGTTTCACTACTTCAAAAAATACGGGTTTCTCAGGATAGTGGGTTCTGTATATGTGGGGTATCTCAGCCTCCGCTCTAAGGAATGTACACATGCATGTGTAAATGAGTATGTGCATGAATGTGCACAAATATACATGTGACTATTTGTAATTATACATTATGATAATTAGAGTAACTCTACACAGAGCTGAAACAATGTTTTGTTCTGGTTGCCACATTCTGCAGATTCGTACTGGAAGCCCTTAGATTTACTTCATCAGCATATCAGACAGAATTGGCAAATGAGGCTTCAAAATGTTGGGCTAATTAAAAAAGCAGAATCAGAAAGGTTAAAAAATGTTAATGTGCATCATTAGGGCAGCACAACGTATTGAGCGTCAACTGGTGAGAATTTATTGTGGGAGTTCAGACAGGCATATACCATAAGCATAAGAGAAAATAAAGTGTACGAGAGTGCTCTTTTGTATCCAGTACTCCTGATAATGTTCTCACATGCTCATAGTAATAACTCTGCATTTGATTTTAATAGTTTAGCTGCCTGGACTGTGATCTCTCTGTATCAAGCACTTAGATTACTTATACTCACCGCTGAGGTATCTGGGAAGTCACGGTGGGCATCCAGTGACAGGCAGTCCGTGAATGTTTGCCATACTTCTCTGATCCCCAAGACCATGCTCTGGGATCACAGGCATGTGGTAGGGTCTCTGTTTAACCTGCACTGGGAGATGAAAGAGCAAATCTTTCTAATGCACCCACGCTCCCTCTGCCTGGCTAAGGGAAGGAGCATGGTGTTTTTGTTATAAAAGACTTCGCTGCTTGTGTTAGAGATGGCAGTGAAGTAGCCTGAGGGATATGCTTGTGTGTTGTGCTAACAACATATGCTAGATCTATGCCAACATCCTCCTCACTCACTCTCCCAGGTGCCTTAACTACAGCTGAGACACAGAGGCTGGTGGTACCTGCTCCAAGGGGAGAAGAGGTAAATGCTGAAGACGTCTTTCAGGAACAGAGAACATGAGCTATGTGTCACGCATTCGTCTGGTTTCAGAGCTAGCGGTAAATCCAGACCCCCGGTAGGACCTAATTACCTCCCATCTGAACACTAACTCACAAGCTAAATGCTGTCGAGGCGAGACGGGGACTCATTTCCAAGAACACAGGCACAAACACATTTTTATTGGCCATAGAAAATGGTAGTGTGTGTGCCAATATAGCATGGATGTCTGACTCAGAACATAAAGTGCAGGTGCCAGCAGCAAGAAGATGCTGCTAAGAAATAGCAGCTCTGTGGGACTGCAAAGTATTAGCTGTCTGGGGAGACCAGAACTGGGAAAAAGAGACACTGATGATTGAAAACACTTTTTTTTTGCCATCTCCACAGGTCCCCTTGAGCTCTTCACCCTGCAATCGGAGCGCAGAACTGTGGCAGTGGGAGCGATGGGGTTGCCCCTTCTGAGATGGATCCAAAAACTCTGACCTCCTCTTCCTCAGGGAAACTTGCAACTACAGAGACTCTTCATCCACATAGGAGAGGAGTGAGAAGGCAGTGTTAGATAAGTGCAGAAATTCCTTTTCTCCTCACGGGATGTTCCTGGCAATGGATAAGACCTCGTGGCTTGGCTTGCTCTCATCCCTGGAGTCTCCTTTAGGAGGTAATCTTCGGAGAAAAGAAAATCAACAGCATTACTATATTTTGTACAGTGCCTTGCACAGTGTATCCCTGATGTGACTGGGCTTTTGGGCACATCAAACCTACAGGTAATGACTACAAACAGTGACCGTCTCTGAGGATAGCAGTGGGAAAGGAAATTGTTTTTGGATAAAAATAATTCCTTTTGATTGTGTATTTTCTGTGGGCTCTTTGCCTTCCAGCGATGTATGACAACTTGAGGAGCAGGGGTTTTTATCCCCTAGGCAATGTTTTATTGTCTCTACCCTAAAGTCAGTCAATATTTGTAATTATCTGTCCACCCCGCAGGTAACTGCAGGACTTTTTGGGAAAAAAAAACGAATGAAGATGGCAGCACAATTTCTGACAAGATTTGGAGAAAAGATAACAAAAAGCAGGCTGGTGGGCTTATATCCCCTGCACAGATCTCAAAGACTTTCTTGTTTTAGACAAGTCCTTTGTAGCTTCTTGTTACGCTTACTACGCAAAACCTATCTAGGTGCAAGTGTATGTCTTTCTGTGTGCATGCACTCACGTATGACCACATTTGCTTATTTGCATACGTGTATGAATACATGCATCATGTGTGGGCGGTGACAAGCTAAAGGAACATTTGCAAGGTTNGCACAATTTCTGACAAGATTTGGAGAAAAGATAACAAAAAGCAGGCTGGTGGGCTTATATCCCCTGCACAGATCTCAAAGACTTTCTTGTTTTAGACAAGTCCTTTGTAGCTTCTTGTTACGCTTACTACGCAAAACCTATCTAGGTGCAAGTGTATGTCTTTCTGTGTGCATGCACTCACGTATGACCACATTTGCTTATTTGCATACGTGTATGAATACATGCATCATGTGTGGGCGGTGACAAGCTAAAGGAACATTTGCAAGGTTGACAGGACCAGAATTTGATCCTCCTTCAACCTGCTGGGTTTTTCTAAGTGCGTGCTGGGGCTAAGGAGAAAGAATCCCCTTTTGGGGTGAAAGATGCAGAGAGACTGAGGCTGCAGGAGGATAAAAACCCCAGCTCAACAGTCTGGTGGTGAAGAGTTAACTCAGCAGACTGGGTTTTCTGTTAACACAGTTACGCTGCCGACAGGCATCGGCAGTATGGTCATCCTCTCCTCCCTGGCACCCGATGTGAGCCAGCAGAAACTTGCCTGGAGATGAGTGTCTCGAACCCTGCACACAGCATCCTGACGGCCTGCATCCCTTGCCAGCTATCAGTGACAGGGCTGACATGGAGAGGCAAGAGAGGGCACAGCTGGCATGCAAAACCCTGCCATCAGCACGCCCACATCTGCTGGATCTCTTGTGAGCAGTTCACCCAGCTGGGATTTTAAAACGGCTGCATCCCTCCTTTTGGAAAGTGGCATTTTTCCCCCTTGATAATAGAGATGTGATAAAAAGAACAAACACCAAATTAAATGTTTTTAGGGTAGCACATGCGTGTGAAATTTTAGGCCTGTTGACCTTGGCAGGGTCCCCATAAAAAATTAGTACCAAATTAGTGGCATTTTTTGTTCTGAAAGGCCGTCAGCCACGAAGGCAAAGGCAGGCAGAGGGAGGAGCAGCCTGCTGATACAGGGCCCCATCGTGGAGATCCTGCCTGTGATACCGCTGTGCTCCACAGGTCCGGGTGCAGGATGCTTGGTGGGTAGTGGTGAAATGAGGGGGCGGATGTGTGGCACAGTCGTTCCTACGCTTCACAGTTCTTCAATTGCAGCTGCCATCAGTGGGCGTTTATAGCACCAGGCTCCCCACACCCAAACCTGCAAAGCGCTGCAGGAGCTCACAGGTGCTGACAGCTCTTGTCACCTCCCGGGGACTGCTCAGACCCACACAGGACCGGCCACACACACACCACTCACACACGCCACCTCGCCTGTCGGCTCCTGACACCGGCTGCGCTCTGACAGGTTTTTTTTTATTTCATGGATGGACAGACAGATCTCAACCCGACCCCGCAGATTCTTTTTCTTTCTTACACGGCCTTTGTATTTTAGTGAAAAGCCTTAAATAGCATTTCTGTAATGATGCTTTTCTGCTGACCCATATTCTAACACAGGTTCAAACCCTGTTGGCAGCTGCTCCAGGTTCAGCTTATTAAATCCTTCCTGGGTAGGTGGGGAAGCAGAATTAGTTATCCAGGAGGAGCACCAGGCGTTAGGAGCAGGGGAGGCAAATGCAAGGGAGAGCCCCCTTCCTGGCAGTGCTGGAGCTGAGCCCATGTACGGTTTCTCTTCTGCTGATTGTTGCAAGCCAGAGCCTCGCACTGGCAGGAACCTAGGTTCTGTTTTAAAGGTTGTGTGCTCTGCTAGAGATAGGCAAAGGCTTAGGGCTGGTGATGATTTATGAATCCTAATGCTGGATTTTGAGGTGCTTGGTTCTTGGGGTCTAGTCCAGAGCTAGAGACAAGGTGCTGAGTTCCCTGCACCTCTGAATAAAATCCATTTGGGGTATTCCTTTCTTCCTGCCTCCTCTCTTGCAGAGTATCCTCATGACAAGCGCTTGGAATGCTAGAGATCCGAAGCAAAACCCCTTCTCTCTGAATTGCCACTCTTTCCTCTTAAAAATGGTCACTCTTCAGAACCAGATATGAAATTTATTAAATTTTACGTTCTTCTAGCATGGGGATGTGGGTGTAAATCCTTGCTGCAAGAGGCTCTTATTTAGGCAAGATTCAAGAGCAGGGTAATCCCCAGGAAGGTGGAAAAATGTGGATTTGGACTTCTGCAGGCAGGAGAGGAAACTGGCCCTGGATTTGCCGCAGTTAGAGTGAGTGCCTTCACCACATTGCCAGCATAATATGACCCTGTTATCTCCATCCCTTTGTGCTAAGAAGCACCTGGAAAATACATAGTTTGTGGATGTCACTGGGTTTAAGCATGTGATGCAGGCTGAGTTGCTAAACTGTGGTAAGGTACTTAAAGATCCTAGAGAATACAGGGGTAAGAAATTTAGGTGTAGCTAAAGATTTGAGGCATCCACAGGCTCTTATTCCTGTACTGGGTTAGCAGAATTTGTCCACATTCTTTTCCAGACTTGAACCTTTCCCTATTCGTAGCACAGTAATAAGGTTCCACTACCAATCAGTTTTAGTAAGTCTCATGAAGTTGCTGAATTAAACTTTGGCTCCAAAGCCATTATGATATAATAAATGCTTATGTTGTAGACTGGTAATCCCAGACTGCAGGGTCCTCCCAAGAGCAAAATATTTTCTTTTCAGTCTAATAATTCATCTGGAAGTGTATAAATCTAGAGGGCAATCCCATATTTCTCCAAATAAGAGATGGGCAAGGTGTATTCCCCTTGGTTCTCCAGTTAAAAAAAGATGCTAAATTACAGACCTCAGAAAGAACTTAAGAAGCACTGTAGTTGCAAATATGACAAAGAAGACACAATAACAATGAGCAGACCAGAATGGATCCATTACACTTCCTTAAATATTTCTAAAAGAACTGAGAGTGGAAGCAGACCAATAGATACCAAAAATCCTGTGGAATCACTTAGGTGAGCTGGTCAGCTGCTCTGTAGTTCCCAAATCCATCTTTTCATAAACGGGGGAGGAAATAATAGAGCACTGCAAACACTTTTTTTTAAAGTGACCATGATCTGATGCTGCAGAGATAAAATATGATTGTTCATCCCTCAGTTTAAGGAAACCAGAAAAAGTCTACTCTGGTTTAACTCGGCTGAAGAGATACTGCATAGGGATAGATTTTAATGTTTAAGGAGATATTGGACCAGACAATTAATCTCTATCTTTAATGATTAAGATGTGGATAATATTGCCTTTAAGTCATCAATGTTAGATGAAAGTTACTATGACAGCAAAAGGAAGTGGTGTATTTCTTCCTGGTCAATTGCTTACAGAAAAATGCTTTGCTGACTTCCAATAGCACAAATAGAGCGCACAAAAATCAAAGAGATGCTGAACTTCGGGAGTTCCAGCTCTTCAGATTTTGGAAGAGAAAATGAAAAGAAAGAAAAAAAAAAAGAATAACACTTCTGTTTTTGGAAAGAGATAAAGGTTCATTAAACACTGTCTGGGAAAGAGGTTAAGTACTTATTGAGAAGTCAGAACTGCAGTAGAACATTTATAATTCCCTTCCCTTCCCTTC